>PVKS010000880.1:0-163531 GCA_004027875.1 Aplodontia rufa | reverse complement strand
TCCGGAAGCAGGCCCTTAGCCATGAAGCTGGGATTCAGGAGCAGGATCCCATGTCTGGGGACAAGTGAAAAGTGGGGCTTTTTTGCGGGGGTGGGGCTAGGATGTCAAAGAACAGTTTTGTGTCATCCCAGCAACCCTCAGGATTTAGCTTTGGATCTAACCCTATTGCAGCCCTGCGAAGTACACACTATCTCAAGCCCTTTTACTGAAGAGAAAACAAGGCTCCGAGAGGAAGCATCTGTCCCACAATGCAGCATTCACCCTCCTGTCCAAGCTTGCTTTGTTTTTAAATTTTTTTATTCATAAATTTGTTGAACAATCACACAATCTTCTAACGAAATAATACATATATAGCTCTGAAGATTAGATTTACCCCCAAGAGCGCCCCCCCAATTACCCACCCTTATCCCTCCCCTCCCCTTCCCAAAACATCTCTAAAAATGCCTTAGGTTGTATGACATTACACCTTATCCGGATTTAAAACATGAGAATTGACCTCCTTTCTCAATGGCCAGGGTCTAGCTCCAGCCTCCACAGATGAGTGGAGACATTCGACCCTTGGTTCTCTGGGTTATGCTGATTTCACTCAGTATAATTTCATCCATAGCCATCCATTTACCTTCAAAGGCTGCAATATCATTGTTTCTAATTGCTGTGTAAAATTTCTTGTTATATACGTACCAGTTTTTGGAGCCATTCATCCAGTGAGGGACATCTGGGTTGTTTCCATAATTTAGCTACTGTAAATTGAGCTGCTATGAGCATCGATATTGCTGTGTTGCTTCTTGCTTTTTTAATTCCTCGACTTCCAAACTCTCCCCCTCGGCCTGAACATGCTAGGTTTTTGCCCTAGAATGCTTCTCCCTGAGCTGCTTAGGCTCCCTTCAGGGCTTCGGGGAAATACCTGCGATTCTGCTCCGAGCCTTCCTTGCGGCGTCTTGCATTTTCTTCTGTAGTGCTGACCACAATGGCTAGTCTAATTGTTTAATGGCTGGTATGGTAAACTTCCGTGGGCCCTTGCATACCATGCCACATGCACACCACGAGCAGGCTTTGGAAACTAGGCAGAAGGCTGGTCCAGACCAGAGCAGGGCACAGAGCCCCACTGGCAGCCAGGGGCCAGGGCAGGCGCCAAGGATGGAATGGCAGGGCTGGCCTGGGGTGTCAGGTGGAGGGACCCAGCCCTGACCTTTCCTCTCGGGGCCGCCCCTCAGTAGGCTTTGTGTCACCATTGCAGATGGCAAATTGTCAACGATAGTAAGAATGCTGGCCTGTTCCCTTTGTAGGCTTTGGCAAACTTCAGGGGGTTCCAAGGCCTTTGAATGATTAAATACTCCCAATGCTACTCGTCTAATAAATATTCAGAAAGACAGATGCCTCTGGATAAAATTCTAATTGTAGCGAGAAAGCCACGATACAGGCTGTCAACCCCACAGATGCCATCCTTGCACTTACCAGCGTTCATGACTTGAAGGTGCACATTTTCTCATGTTGAGCAGCAACAAACGGATTCCTGTCTTAGAGCTGAGGGCTCACGAGCATGCTGATCTTATGCATTTCACACTTTCCAGTGGTGATAAAGTGAGGGTGCATCTTCCAAGTAATGTTAACGCAAATATGATAAAACATGGGATTTGGTATTCATAGCATCCAAGCTACTGTAAAAAGAACTAAACAGATAAACCCAGGGCAGTGTTTGTATAAGAAAATGCGGATGTCTGTCGGAATCCTTAGGCGGTCAAATAGGAAAGTTTTAAATCTCTGGCACATTTCTAATTTTGACCCTGTGGCTCTTATTTATGTGAATTCTTTCTGCAACCACGCAGAACTGACAGAAATTGCTCTCCTAGGTAAGAAGCACATTGCCATCCTTGGAAGTACAGAAGGAGAGTCTTCTGATGACAGCCTTGTCGATCTGGTAAGTGCTGAATGCTGGTCAATTGCAGAATTGCCAAAACACTGCTTTTATCACGAATTGGTATTTCAGAGGAACGCAGTCCTTGGTGGAGAAAGTCATGTAACCTTTTATGAAATAGTCTTGCTTCCTCCTAGACAGCTACCTTTTGCAAAGAGCTAATCTTTGAACTTTTAAAAAGAAGCAAAATTGAAGTCCAGGGAAAATGGCGTGCGCTCTTAAATGACTCGGGTGTGTGCCTGCAATCTTCCCTCCTAAAATGAAGTGAGAAAGGCCAGACTGTTCTCAGATAAAATCAGCATGCTTACACGACTAGTAAAGCGCCTGATGGACAGTCAGTCACACCATCGGTGTGCCTTTCAACACTCTCAGCTTGCGAGCAGGCCACTCTACCTCCATAAAGAGAAAAAACTAAGTTGCAAGAAGGAAACCCCAACAACACGCCAGGACAGTTCCCTCTCTCTTTAAAGCACTGTTGTAGGGGCTGGAGTGGTGGCTCACGGTTACGGCGCTTGCCCGGCATGCACAGGTACACAGGTTAAAACCCCAGCACCATGTACACAGCTAAGTGTCAGAGCACAAAAGCCATGTGAAAAACTCCAGAAAAGTTGATTCTGTTTCTCTCACTGTCCTTCTCTTAAAAAAAAAAAAAAAAAAAAAAAAAAGCACTGTTGTAGCTTAGAAAAACATGACTCCCATTCAGAATGTTTCCTCTCTTCAGGCTGTTGGACTCGGGGTCCGGTTTATCAAGTTGGGGGGCCTTTCTCGTGGTGAACGGGTGACTAAGTACAACCGCCTTCTGGCTATAGAGGAAGAACTGGTCCACTGCGGAATGCTGGGTATGGCTGCCTTTTCCTTTTGTTTTCACTTCACCGTGAATAAGAGAACAAAGACTGGACAGGGGAATAGAAGTCCCTCGGCAGGAGGGCAGGGGAATCCAAAGACTTTAAATAAGTGCTGACAAAACTAGGATGGCACTTCCCACAATGTATATTGTTGTCTTAATGGATTATCTATTTACCTGAAGGTTTAAAACTCTGCGCTTCTTCCTGTTGAATAGGCCGCGTGATGCTTTTCAATGGAATCGATTGGAATCTCCAACCCTACCTTTTGTTATGGTCCAAATTACACTTAGGTTTCTCTGCACAGCCCATGAAAATTAAAGGCAGATGTTTTTCTGATGGCTCTTGGAAGCAACTTGGTTTACTAAAACAAGCAGGCTGTGTTAATTCTAATGTATGTTGGGAAGGCTAAGGTCTCAAGAGAAATGAACTGATCATTTAGGAAATGCTCCCTTTCATAAAATCTGTGTGTGTAGAAGCACCTGGTATAATGGCTGGAAAGAAACATTCTAAACATGCGTTTTTATTTTTTATATTACTATTGTGACAGCTGAAAGGAAGCCATGACATACAGGGACGTTTAAAGAGACCAATAAAAACTGTGATGTTTTAATTCCCACGTTTACATACACATATAGATCTTGAAACACACCCATACGATTCATAGAAAATGAAGATATAACTGGGAGACTGATTTTTGAGTGATGTAAAGGCAGTCAAGTTAGTCAGTGTTGTTTAAAAGTGTGTCATACAAGGTCTTGTTTTTTCAAATGTCAAATTATGTTGTTCCACATGTGTCCAATTGTCATCCTGATTTGTAGAGGCCATAGGTTCCTGAAATGGCCTTTCACATTTACAGCCACTTCACAAGGAACACAACTGCTTCGGAGGATCAAGAACCCTAGCGACCAG
Source organism: Aplodontia rufa (assembly GCA_004027875.1). NCBI lineage: Eukaryota > Metazoa > Chordata > Mammalia > Rodentia > Aplodontiidae > Aplodontia > Aplodontia rufa. Next base: position 159,862 of record PVKS010000880.1, on the reverse strand, counting down.
AGAGACGAGCCCTCCTTGGGTGCTAGTGTAGCCACCCTGGGGTTCCAGAATGGATTAGGAATCAGTGAGAATTTCTTTGATGCTGATCACTACATGCTAAGGGGACCCAAAACAGGCAAAACCGATCTTTCCACTCCCACCTTTGAGTAGGGGATATTGGCTAAATCTCAGCCACTAAAAAATACCATCATGGGCCTGAGTGGGGTACTCCAAGTGTGCCAGCGGTTCCCTTGGAGCAGCTGGCGATGGTCTGCACCTGTGTAGTGTGGTCCTGACTTCTAGTACCTCCGCTGCCACCACACACCAAATGTTGCAGAATGTCCTCTTAGAGACAATGCAAACTGAACAATGGTACAGCACAGCTAATGCCTGACCAAAGACAGGCCCGGTTTTTAGTGGTTCTGGATACTTTCTGATGATGATGGGCCTCCTGTAGGAGGCAGTTCTGGCGAAGATGTCCTTCAAATCATGTGGTAACTACCACCACTTTATTGTTTCTAATAGGTCTCAAAGAAGAACACACTTTTTTTGACTTTAATGAGGATGTTGAGAAGGCCCTTGAGGCTGCAGCCATTGGAGCTGGCCAGCTGCTTGAGATCCCAGACCCCATCTTCCCCACGGAGGTTGCAGAGGAACCGGCCAAAACGTGAGCCTCTTCTGGCCAGGACTATACCACAGGGCACTGCGTGTGACGAGTTTTGGCTGGTAGCCATGATGTCTCCACGTCGCATCTACTCTTGAGTTGCACTAACTCATGTGCTCTTTGTATTCTTTTAATTTAACTGCTTGTAAAATATGTATATGGTGTGTGTGCTGAAATTCTGTGCACAATGTTCTTCTGCCTCACATTTCCTTGGGGGCATGGTTGTACAGTCCACTTTTCAGGGCTATGCCCAACTTTTACTAGAGGCCAATAATTTGTTGTCAAGACAAAATAATTACTTTTGCTCTGGTTTCACTAGTTTAATTATAATTCTGTATCACAGTTGTGGGCACACTCTTGTGTGTGTCATGTGGACGAACATCTCATCCTTCATGAAGTAGAATCTCTCAAAAACAAAAACCTAATTCTGCGAGAAGCTCTTGGTGGCTGGAGCAGGTGCCGTCTTCTGGGTTCACCTGACACCTCTGTGCGGAGCAGCACAGACACCTGGCCTTTTTGTGGCCAACCACATGCAGGAGCATAGAGCATCTTCATTTCCTTCCTCTTAATTTTATCTTTGTGAGTCTCCTTAGATCCATTTTGGAACAAGAATGGGTATAAATGAATAAGCACATTAGTGAATTAATATCTTACAGTTATTAAATGCCCTGTTATTTATACAATAGCATTTAGAAAGTGATCAGACAAGCGGTTAAAAATGAGGTGTCACACGCTGGCTGTGTTGCCTCTTTAGTAAGCCAGTGTTGGGGTTATAGCACAGGAGACCACAAACAAACACACTCCTACAGATATAATAATGTCCAACTGCTCTGGATGATTGATTCTGTTAAAAGGATTACCACTTGCTTTAGCTAAAGTTTTTACAAACTGCTATGAACTGCCTGTAGCAGAGTTGGCTAAACTTACACTTCAGATATAGCCTCTGCATTTTTACTAAACACAATGAGGGCCTCTCCTTTTGACAAGTACCAACAAGGGGACTTAATGTCCTTATGGTAGAGCCAAAGCTACAGTGTGAAATTGGCTCCGGGGCAGACTCTCAGAGCATGGGGCAGGGAATTGGTTGGTGTCACTCTAAGTCGGGAGAATTGCGTTCCAGGTTGTGGTTGCTGCTGTCTCTCCTGAAGGCAACTGACAGTGGGCAGGAGAAACTGAAAGGAAAATTCATTTTAGAAGGGGGACGAACATCACTGGATGTGTACACAGCCTCTATGGATGTCCTCAGATGTGCACACGTACACAGATCCTAAGTGTGCCCTGAAGCTGTGATACAAATTACAATTACACTAATGAAACAAGAGCAAAAAAAAAATTCAATTCAATTAACCAAAGAGGTGGTATCACGTTCACCAGGCCAACGCAGAGCACAGTCCACATGGGCTAACCTTGACTTCTGGGCTCACCTCGGACAGCAAGCATTTCAATTTAGACTTCTTAGAGCCTGAGCACACTTTCTATCCATATTTCCTCTGTTATGTAATATAAAACATCTGTATAATACATAATATCATCTGCAAAACAGATGAAAGAAACTAGGCACACCCCAGATTAAAAGTGAGCGGGATGGGGAACCAGGAGTGCTTGGGAGAAACTTCAAACCATTCCCACCCTTATGTGAGGCCCGCCTGCCCTCCCAAGGTCAGCTGTAATGGCCGGGGGCAGAGAAGCTAAGGTCACCCGGTGATGAAGTGGTCCCACACACGCAGTGTGCCTTTAGGAAAATATCTCAGGCTCTGTGTTTTTCAAAGATTCTCTGACACAGACTTGTCATTTACCTGACACTCAACCTAAGAATGCTCTGGAAAGATAATCAACAGTAATCTGTACTGTCCTACTCCATTTCCAACAAACCTTTTACTGTTAACAAAGGAAAGGAAGGAGGAATTACTGGTGAGTAGCCAGAGCTGAAATATCCATCCTCTTTTTACTCAGGCCAAATAAGGCTGGTGCTAACGGCCCTGGTGGCCCTGCCAATCAGAACTTCCACGGGCTGATCAATTGCTGAAATGACGGTGGGTGAGGAGCTTGAGACGCGCTCAGACACAAAAGGGTGCAAGAATTTTAATTCAATTCTTACTCTTCCAGAGAGAAGAGGGACATTTTTTTTTAAAGTAGCCACAGCACAGAGGATCTTCATTCCCCTCTCTCACTGTGGCTGTAAAAGTGTATCAACATTAGTTTAGAAAACCAGCAGAGAGACCCAACCGATTATTTCCTAAACAAGGAAGAACAAATGCCCTTTCAGAGAGACATGCGTTTCCTCCCAATTTTAAAGTAACATCAGCTTTGGGTGTGAATAGTCAAGAATATGCCTTGACGACACAAGCTCCAGTTCCCTATTTCTTCCTATCTGGGACCAACCGCTTTGTTGACAGTTGGTTCCCCCAGCAAGGGCAAATCTCAAAACTGAGGTGAAAAGGGAGAAACTGCAGGAAAAGGTGAGTAAATGTCCTACCTCAAACACTGTACATCACAGTAATGGAAGGTGCTGTGTGGTCATGGGGAAGGAAGTGGGCAGCTTAGGCAGAACGTGGAAAATGCCAGCTGCTGACTCTAAATCCTAAGTGTGCCCTGAAACTGTGACACAAATTATAATTAAGCTAATGAAACCAGAGCAAAAAATAATTAAATCCAATTAACCAAAGAGGTCTTGGCCCAGATAGCACATCTAACCAAACGGGAAGCACTCCCGCAGAAACAAGGACGTTTTATAACCATGTTGTTCTGCTGACGAGTGTGATGAAATACAGAAAGTCAGTGCACACATTTCCACGTGCCTAACGTAGGTAAGGCACACATCAGCAGACCGATGACAGAGGGAGGAAGATGACATGAACGCAGAATAAAACTGCTCAATGTAATCCACTCTGTGTATTGTTTAAAAATCACTAAACCATCCACTCATACACCCTTCCTGTTAAAAAATGTCAGGACTGGCTGGCTCAGTTTGGGGGCTGAGGATACAGCTTAGTGGTAGCATATGCAGAGCCCTAGATTCAGACCCCAGCACCACCCCAAAAACTCAAAAAGAACTAAATTTTAAAAAAAAGTCAATAACCACAATTGACCCTTAATGGAAACTGTTGGTGCGTTTTTTTTTCTTTTAATACGTCGTGGTAAGGAGAGTTCAAATCACAGCATAACAGAACTCATCTAAGTGAATTAATCCGTTTGTAGTTAGCACATCATAGAGCAGTATTATTCAAATAGGGAAACATACAGTTGAAAAACTACATTTTAATTCCCCACAAGTAAACTGATAGGAAACTGGAAAATCATCACTGGAAGAACGTGGAAAGAGTTGAGTCTAAGGAACCTACAGGAAGATAATCGTCTCCACTGGGAGGAAGTACATTCGCTGCCTCCCACCTCTCCAAGCCTCTGCTCAAGCACACGTGCAAAAATACAATACAACCACTGCAATTATTACTATCATTTTCTCCTGCCCTTAGGTGAGAAACACCTGACAGCTACATGCTGAGTCATGCTCACAAAACTAAACCTTTCACTTTCTTTAATAGTAAAATTACCATTACTGAATCGTTGTCATAAAAAAGTGCATTCAAGTACATTACCACTTATTTTAAATAAACACCAATTTTGAAACAATCAACTTTGAAAAGCTGCATAAGTTTTTTAAGAAAAAATCCCTGATTACATTTCTATTTATTCACGGTGGTAGCCTGAAACATTGTATTTTTAGAGACTAACTACCACTTAATTTCTTTAAGGGAAAAAAAAAAAAACCTGTGTAACGTAGAACAGCAGTGAAGGGAAAAAATGTGTGCTTGTCACTTATCCTCACTGTACGTAAGCACTGTGATAAAATACAGTACTTGTGCCACATTAGTATATGCGAAAACACAATTAACTCATGGGACAGAAAACATGGTTTACTGGGATATTACTGCGAAATTTGAGGTTTGGACTTGCCCTTCCATTCTGTATTCAGGCCACAAGAACATTCCCACTGAAGTCCCCAGGAGCACTGGGCACAATCAGTAGTGCGTATTTTTCATCCAACAGTTAACAATGACCTAAGGGACTCCTGGTTCGATGCCAGTTCCAAGTCTGAAGTTTATCTGAGTCTACCCTTAAATATAACTTGTAGCCCAACCATTCCAGTGCTGCAGCTTCTCCACAAGAGGACCTGATCCCAAACATGAGCTGCTTTGGGGACTTTTTTAAAATCACGTGGAGCTGGTCAGTTCTGCTTACCCAATTATCTACAAGCGCCTTGAACTTCCAGCATTACTAAAACTGATGAGTGGTATGCACATTTCCTAAAAAGATCAACCTCTGAATCTTGTGTAACCTTCTAAAAGAAGTCATACTTAATACATACAGTAGTAACTAGGAAAAATCTTATCCCTAAAGATCAAAAGCTACTTAGAATGTGTATTTTGCTAAACAGCTCACGTATGCGTATAGTTGCTACTTACAAAAGTGACAACAGAAAAGACCTGTATTGAGTACAGTGACCAGAGAAGAATGTCCATAGCCCTTGACGACCACCAAGGTGAGCGTGTGCTCGCTGAAAAGGACTTCCCAACGGCCAGCCTTCTGGTTTGCAGATCAGCAGCTGGAGCTGTCTCTCTCCCTCGTTTTTTCAGCGCTTTCTTCTTTGAATTCTGGTTGGGTTTCACCTTCCTCCTCCTTGCACTGAGTTGGATCTTTTTCAGCAACCTGGTCTTTGGTTTGGGGTTCATGTGTGGAAACAGGATCTAAAACTACAACTGGTTCATCTCGTTTTTCATTGCCACTGTATCCAACATTACTGGGAGGCCTATGGGATGAAGAGTTAAACGGAAAAATAAAAAGCAGAGAGAAAATATTTGTCTTTCATGTTCCTGAATTCAAACCAACAACAACAAAGAAACCCAAAATGTTCTAAGTCAAATCAACATGCACTCAGTACTCTTAGAAGACAGCCATTAAAAAAAAAAATGAAGCTATCAGGTTACATGTTAGGAGCATAAGGCCAGAAGGCAGGCAGAAAGACAGCGATTAACTACAGGAGTGTTAAAAAGCCAAATGCACCTACCTGCTTAATTGCTTGCTCTAAGGAAGTGCAATGCTCAAGGATCCCTTATGCATTTCCCTCCCCTCAGTCTGGGGCCTGCTGCCTAGACCCCTGCCCTGCCGCCCTTCCTTAGCTGGAAGGAGCCAGTCCACCCCTTTCCCTCCCACTGGCCCCTGGGTGCAGCTGATTGCAGATTAGCTGCGAGGAGACTTCGTGGAGAGGGGAGGCACCCCCAACACTGAGGGGCAAGTGAGACGTGCCATCTGCAGCCATTACCAATAAGGAAGGACCTGACCTTGGGGGGCGGGGGCAAGGTCAGGAAATAGGCTCAAATGGGAAGTTACCATAAACCTCTAAACAAGAGAATCTGGCTCCTACAGGAACCTCTGAATTTTCAAGGCAGTTTATTTTTCCCTGCAAACCATGTCTCAGGCTGGACAGGTGAGTTTCCTTATGGGAATAAGATGTCCCTGAAATGTTTTCCTTTGCCATGTGTCAAAGGAGGTCGGTACTCAAAAGGCACAGAGCTGCTTCACTGTGCCTGATGGTCGAGGCAGCTACAGTGGCCGGGCCTGGGCTCTCCACAGTGTTCTGGTCCTCCTTGACAGTTCCAGGATTAAGCCCTTCTGTCCCAGAGAATGAACGGTTAGCTAGTGGTCCACACACCACTGTCCCGCCTGACCTGCTGGTGAGCAGCCAGCCCCTCCCCAGGAGCTGGATCCCACCGGAGCAGGTGGGATCTGCTGGCAGACATGCCTACCACCTACAACTTCTCCCTGGTGGACTTACCACAGGGCAATTAGGAGTTTCATGTCTGTCTCTTCCAATAGCATGCACGCGTCCCTGAGGCGGGGAAAGTTTTGTTCACACAGTTATCCCCAGCACCCCGCACGGATCCTGCTCAGAGTAACCAAATGCACAAACACTATCGAACCAGGAAGGGTGCAGAATTAATGGGGAGAGACCATGGCTCTGGTGTGAGCATGCTTTGCAATCTCTCCTGTACAAAAATGACAGAAAATGACCCACTACTAAGAGAAAGTGGCCTGCAGGACCCCACACACAGGTACAAAAAGCCCTAAAACCCAAGGATCACATTGGTATCATTTACTGGCCAGAACTATAAGATCTGTCCAAATGCTTGGAAATCATTCTCTCTGGCCACTGGGTTATATTAACGGTGTGGCTTGGTCATCATCCTAAGTTGCGAACATGTAACTCTGTCTTCCTTGGGGTGGGGAGATCAAAGAGATCATCAGGAAAGCTGTGCTGCACTTCAGACAGAGTCCTTCATCTTCCCCAGCAGCCATCATGATGACACTGTCATCTGCTTGGCCAAGGAACCATTTCTTGAGACGTCGGCTCCTACGCTCTGGGGATCGGTATGGGGTGTACCTGCTTTGACTTTCTCTGACCCAGGCAACATCTAAATGCTGAAGAGAGAAGTAGAGCCACTAAGTGATGTAAAGAATCTGTCACAGGAATTAGACTGTAGGCCGTGGGGGGCACCAGCAGACAGTCTATGCGAGTCTGTTGCCTCAGGCCCTGAAATTGGTTGTTCTGGCAACTGTAGGGTAGGGGACTAGGGTATGGCAGTAAAGTGGCAGAGACTGAAGACAAACTGGAGATGTGTCTGTTACCCACAAGCATCGATCCTGATAATGCACCCACCTGAAGGATAAGCCACAGCCCCTGCACATGCACCTGGGGGGATGTGGAGGAGCAGGAGGAGGCAGTGGGCGGAGCTGGAGAAAAGCACCAGCCATTGCCATGTGCCAAGTAGGGATGCTAGCACATCCATGACCCCATGCACGAGCTCCACAGACCCTTCCCCACATGGACCTTCAAAGGGCTAGAAAACATTTATTTTAGGTTTATCACTTCACTGCTACCATTGAATTCTCATACAAATTTCTCTTAGTGCCAACTCTGAGAATAAATGGGTAAGGGAATTCTAGGATGCAAAGCGGCAGCCTAGCTCAGGTTTCTGGGAAAGCCACAGTGAAGTCTGCAAGTCAGTCTGAGTTGACTCCTCCAGGCCAAGTCTAAGACGGGCCTATATCAGCCACTGGAAGCATGCAGAGGAGGTGCTTGTTCAGGAATCTGGGTGGGCAGCTTCCATTAACCCATACCAACCTTCGTTACTTCTGTGGAACACGGAGATGTTCATGCTCCTGTGTGTCTGCAGGTGAACTGTCCTAGAAAAAGCTGTCATCCACAGCTGGGAGATAAACACTGCAGGAAGTGCTCTCGGAGGTCCATAATGCAGAAAACAAAAACAGGTTGGCTGTCGTGAAAACCCAGAAACCCTGCGCTGTCAGCTGCAGCTGTCCTAGAGGAGTCTCAGTACAGAAAACTTTGTCCGTCTGGAAGCAGCTTTACCACTGCAGGTTTACCATCAAGTCACTTGTGGGCCAGTCTGAGAACCTGTCGACTGCCAATGAACACAGCAGAGGGTGATCTCTCAAGGATACTGAGGACTGCCTTGGAACCCTTGTGGGTCAGGACAGAAAGGGACCAGGGATAAGCTGTGAAGCAGAGGGGAAGAGCCTGCCTGGTGCTACACGGCTCATCAGAGGCACAGTCAGTGCAAGAATCAGACCCGTCTCCCCACTCCCACCCCTGCCAGCACCCTGCTGTTTGCCAAAGGCACCTTCCCTGGGATCATGGCACGGACACCACAGGCTGCTTTTGGATTTACTTCCTTCTGGACTCCTGTTTCCACTGCAGCTTTCTGATCTGTTAACTATAAAATCTGTCCCTTCTCATCCCCTCTAGCTATCCCTTTGTTGACTTGGGGTTTTGGTTGTTTTTTGTTATTGTTTGTTTGTTTTTGTTTTTCTCTGTAGTTCGAGTTTGATATCCTTGGGTCCATTCCTTGTTTCCCTGGGGAGGCTCCTGAGGTTCGTTCTGGAATGAGGGGCCTTCCTGGGCCTCATTCCATTCTATCCCATCCTACAGGACAGCCAGAGAGCCCCTTCGGGGACAGTGCCGAGAATCCAGGCTGCTGTTCAAGGCAGCCTCGGTGGCAGGTTCCGGAAGGCTAAGTCTGAAGCTTCTCCCCCAGCGAGAAATCCTAGAAGCACAAACGCTAAATCCAACTGGAGCTGGGCTTACCTATTAGTCTTTTCAATTTCTCTGCTTGAATGCAGCAACTAAGGACACTTGACCACGAATAAGCAATGATGCGTCAGTGCTCATAAAAAGTTAACAGCAGCCCTTCTCCCTTACACAGCAAAATCTGTGAGTAAAACTTAACTGTTATCAGTGGCAGGAAGTTGGACCTCAACCCTGGGACCCTTGGGCGAGAAAGGCTCACCAACATGAGCGAATCTAAGTCTGTCACTGGTCAGGTCTTCGAAGCCTCCAGAAGAGTGAGGTGGAATGATTTGTCCAACAGAACACACTTAAAGGATGAAAACTGTGGAATCTGATTTCTGGCCAGTAGTTTTTTCTTGCTGCAACATATGGCAGTCATTTACGATCCATTCAAATGGATTATTTTTCATGAGTCATTTTGGACCATGTGCTTAGAGGCGATTTTGAGACAAAAACAAAAACCAACAAGCAAAATAAAAGCTAGGACACAATACACCAATCTACGCCACTCTACGAAGCCTAATGCCCAAGTACGACGTGGGTGCCCTTTTAGAAAGCAGTTACTGTTCCCGACTGCAGGAGAGCCAGAAGATGGGGCTCCGGCGGGCAGGGCCCCTTGCTGGTGAAAGGAAAGACCCGACTCTGAACCGTACCAGCATCAGAAGAATCAGAACAACTGCAAACGCTTCCACCAAAGCTGAACTTGATAAAAGGACTCGGTGATTTCTCAGACTGTCACAGGAGATGAAAACGCAGCCTTCTAATTTTTAAAAAGCACATCATTGTTTGCATTCAATGAAATTCCTTTCAAAATCAACTTTCCACGTTCCAATTATATTCAACAACATTCGAGCTAACATTTCGACTGCAATTCAAATTAACTAATGCCCAAAAGAGCCCTAATCGACATGGTTCTGAGCTCAATTGAATACAATCAAAGCTCATGAAATGAAGGGGGAAATGCTTATTTCATGCAAATTCTGCATATCACTCAAGCTTAATTTTACTGATAATATAAAGGTGGGACATTTTGAACATTTCAGTGAATGAAACTTTGAAGCGGTGAGAGTTATTTTATAAAATGCTACCTCTGAAAAGCTGATTGCCAAACAGTATAAAAATGGTTTGAGGCATAAATGCCAAGTTCATTTCTATTTCACTTCTGAGGTAACTATCTTTCAAATCGCAACAGCTGGACTATTTAACACAATCTGGTGAATCAAAGTATAGCTCTTCTCTGGTCTCCCAGTGGGACGTCTGCATTAGTCGGTGGCAGCCATCCAACAAATGACGCACAGCCGGACGGTCTGAACTCTGTTTCATTTACAATAAAAATGGATAAAACCACAATCATATTTACCACCTTCAAGGACAGAAAACGGAAAGATTTAAATTTGTCTTTATAAAGTAGTTTCCTGAGAAAACTCCAAAGAGGAGGTCAGGTTCCTACTTTCCCTAGTGTAAAAATAAGTCTTGCTTGTTTTTTTTTAAGCTCCTTACAGTTACTGGAGCAGCGAACAGAAGTGGCTTTACGATAGAAATAGTTTTTAATGTTTCTTTCTGAAGCCCTGTTTTGCAGTTTTCCCCATACCTGTCTAAAAACCATGAAATAAAGTTTGAAACATAAAGAGGAAACTTTCCATCAGTCCTGTACTTACAAAGGAGACAGAACAAAGCTCAGTTGCTGTGGCTTTGTGTACTTTTTCAAAGCTCGTTTAGTTTAAGCAGTATATTAGTTTTTCAGTTTAGGTCTGCTTCTCTTTGCAGGGGAAATAGTTTTATTTATAAAAAAGCATGTTAAGCAGAATGTGTCTAAAAATCTTTAAAAATGTTTAAAAATCTGACAGCAGCCTCTAAAAATGATTTGCCCTCAAGATTAAGAAGATTTCTTCTTTAACGCAGGTAACAATGGCTGGGTAGGGACCCGTGTCCACACTCGGCAATATTTCCTTCAGTTTTGTAACTGCCACACCGGTGTCCCAGCGCGTGGCTCAACCCCCAGGGCATGGGACACACTACAAAGCCTGTACCAGTTCGTTTCTTCCTGAAGTGTAAGTGGACTACGGACATTTATAGATTCTAACACTGGACCATCCTCACCAGCAAAGGCAACTGTAATAATGAGACAAGGGACTGCTCTTAGCCCAGCAAAGGTCATGGAACATGTGTGAGCCTTTTCAAAAGGTACTTTTTCCCCCCACTTTCTTTAATTCTGCACAACTTATCACCATGAAAAATTCATTCAGATCCCAAATATTAAAAGCTGAATCTCGGTGTAAGGATGTAGCTCAGTGGTAGAGTGCTTGCTCACCATGCACAGGGACCTACGTCTGATTCCCAGCACCACAAAAAACAAAGACAAAAACCACACACACAAACAACCCCTCTCCCCAGGAAAAAAAAAACCCAAAACTTGTATTTTCAAAATTTTCAAGACAATATTTTTAAAAATTGAGAGTTTTTCTTTCAATTTACTATATGCTTCAAATTCTCTTTTAAGATTGGAAGTCACAAAAACTCACTTTGCCACTTTCCATACAGTTATGTGAAATGATGAAGTGTATTCCAAGGAAATGTGTTGGTCAGCATCTGAACTTAGGTCAGTTCATGATGAGGTCTGAAACTGCTTTTATATTTTGGTCAGCTATTTCTATTTGAGTAAATATAAAAAAAAACCCCTTCTACTTCGCTACATACAAATAAAAAGAAACATAAAAACACTGCAAAGACTATTGAAAATGGTTTTTAAAAAAAAATCTCAAAGTACCAAAAGCAATTTGCAGAAATGATACATTTTATACAAAGTCTAGTAAAATCGCAGGTGCTTGCAACTGGAAGCAAACGTTATAAGGCGATTAATTCTTGCAGAGGACTGAGAGTTACTCAGCAGCATTTTAAGAGTCAATTCAAGATTTGCTCAACAATTTTTCACCAGTCACTTTCATGCTAGCTGGAACACATCCTCAGCAATTAATCTGGAAGGAGCTGCTGTCTACACAGCAACTGGGAACACGTGGAAGACAATGCCGACTGCTGATCTTTCCGGCAGCCCACGGATGAATCCTTGGGGGGCGGGAAGAAAAGACTAAGGAAGGGGATCTCAACTTCCAGAACATACAGTTGTTCTGCTAATTTTGTTGTTAAAACTTAATTGTCCATGTACGGGCCACATGGAGGACCATTGTGGTGGCGCTCTGCGGACCAGAGCTGTTTCCTGCAGCGTCAGTACACGATTCTGCAGTACTGAGATTACAGCTGAGAGCAGTGCAAATCCTTTAATTGTGTAAGAGCATCAGATTAAGCAGCAAAGTCCACGTGGTTCACTCTGCTAGCAAATGCGTACTTTGTACAGGGAAGGTGCCTCCCCATTTCCTGCCACACAGGGGGACACCCACATGCACATCACAAGAGAAGGCCAGAGGAAGTGATGAGGAAATGGAGGGGTTGGAGAGAGGGACTAATAGGAGGAAAACCAATCCCTCCACCACAGGGCTGGAAGAGCTTCCCTGGTCTCACCCAACTGTCGACCCAAGCCTCTCTTTAAAAACAGTTACACCAGGGCTGAAGTGGTGGCTCCGCAGGTGGAGCAAGGACCCAGGCTCAAACCCCAACACCACATATACAACTAAGTGTCGGAAAAACACAGGCCAGATGAAAAAATAAACAAAGCTGATTCTCTTTCTTTAAAAAAAAAAACCTAAAAATTTTAAAAATGGTTATACAGCTGTCCAAATTAATTTCCAGCTAAGCCCAATAATTGGAGATATAATTTTATGCCAAGTTTCCCTAAAAGTAAGTTAAGAATCTCTACTTCTATTCACTGATATTTTTTCAAACTCTGATTCTCTAGCTCCAATTTTTTTTAAATGAGACATTTCCGTTTCATTTTTCCATATTAGTTTCACACTGAAAGATGAATAAAACTGATGGGCCAAGAAGAGGTCAAACAATGATAAATCAATCCTATTTTAAATTAAAATCCTGAAACGCAGGTAAATATTTTTTTTTTCATGGAAATGTTTGGTCATACCAACCAAAAGACATCTAAAACTTCTCTTTTATCTGCTAGGCTACCCTTTGGTATTCAGTTAATGGCCCAAACATGATGAACTCTTACAAAAATAAATTTGTGTGGGGCCAAAAGTCACATTTCTTTATATCATAGATATAGAAATTAGAGGCGAATTAAAATAAAAATGGTTTCACTGGAAATGTGACATTTTTCTACGAAAACTTAAGTACTCTAATTGCTACATGGGTTTTTTTTGTTGTTGTTTTTAAAATTCTCCTAGGGCAGAATGTGACCTCTTTTGACCCCCCAAACAAAAAAGCGAGCTGACTGCCGGGTGGTTTGAAAGGAAATTGAAAAGCACTTGCTGAAGCCTACAGCTTGGGGGATCTGGGGTTGAAGGCACGCCTGGTGAATTGGAGAAGTGTTAACTGGAAGAGTCTGTGGCAACTGTGCCCTAAGAGGACCTCTGAGAGTGACCAGTAGGGGACAGGGCTGGGAATGGCTCTGAACACACCAGGGCAGGGGAATCTGGCTCCATATACAGAGGTTCTTTTTGGAAAGTCATCTGGGAGGCTGCCTACCTTGTTCAGTCGTAACTGCTGGGAGTGATTAGTGGGAAAAGTGGATATGAATGAGAAAGCTCAACTAAGATGAGCAAGGCCACTTCCGGATGACACAGGTTTAGAAACAAAAAGCAAGATGGCAAGAGCTCAAAACACCCAAGCGCCAGCTGCCTGTGAGGCAGAAAGCTCTCCGCTCAGTGGGTCTTTCCACACTGCAGGCCCATTTGTCCTGTCTCTTTTTTTAGGGGGGGTTGTAACAAAGGATTGAACCAGGGGTTCTTAACCACTGAGCCACATACCCAGCCCTTTTAATTTCTTATTTTGTGACAGTGTCTAAGTTGCCGAGGCTGGCCTTGAACTTGCAATCCTCCTACCTTAGCCTCTGGGTGGGCTGCTGGGAACACAGACATGTGCCACCACGCCTGGCTGTCCAGCCTCATTGGGTAAGAGCGGTGTCCTAAACCTGAGGGCCAATGGTCAATTAGGCAGAAGCTTAAAGGATCATCCTCAGTAACTAAACCAAACATGGCACTTTCTCCAGCATAAAGTGGATACAACGATCACATTTATTCGGGACTTTAAAATGTATTTTTTTAAAGTAAGTGGATCCACAGGCAGTGACTCACCTTTGTATTGTCACGTCACCTTACCTCTCTAATCCAATGTTTAGAGCCAGCCATTTTTAAAGCATTTGACTCCTGGGAATAAACTACTCTTTGACATGTTTGAAACATATGATAAAATTAAAAAGGTGTAAATGAAACTTATACTGAAGGCTAAAGTAGTTTAGGCTAGTGTTCTGACAGCTCATTTCCCAAGTCAGTTTTGAAGCATGCCTCTTTACTGGGGTTTTGGTGTGAAAAACATAAACGATCTCTTCCCAATTATTCTTTAAGACTGTTTTGCCATTCAGACTGGCTCTCCTTCTAGAACTCTTAGTTTTGATGGGTGACCTTTTCATTGCTTAGGCAGCCGTAGGAGGAGGTAATACTACCCATGAGTATGGAAGGTCGGAGGAGCCAAGAGAGTGATGCAACTGCAGAATCGCTGCTTCCCTTAGAAATCTTTTGATCCTCCTCTGCTCTCCCTTTCCTTGAGCTCTTAATACATTAAACACACTATGCTAAGGTTTAAAACGCATGGCCTCTGGAGACAGAATTAAAAAGGCTCACAAGCAATCTGACCCAACCATCAACCAGCTGCATAATTCTGTGCCAGTTGTTCACCTCACTGAGCCTTGCTTTTCTCATGTGTAACACGGGGATTGTCCAATTGATAGATTTGGGAGAATTAAAATAACACATGCAAATGCCTGGCTTAGGTGGCTCAGTAGTTTCGGCGCTTGCCTGGCATGCACGAGGAAGTGGGTTCGAACCCCAGTACCACATACACGAAGAAGTCAGATCAACAAAAGCCACGTGAAAAACTAAATAAAATTGATTCTCTCTCTCTCTCTCTCTCACTGTCCCTCTCTCTTAAAAAAAAATGCCTGGCTTAATAAAGTTTAGTGAAATACAGTGAACAAGAGTAAAACACCATGGAAGCAAATTCCAAAATCCCCAACTTCCAAGCAGGAAGCCTGTTCTAGCACCCATAGCCTCCGTCTGTAATCAACAAATACCTCCTGCCTGCTACAGGTTGAGTACATTTCCTCTTGGAGGTAAATTATTTTACTATAAATGCATACTGAACAGTAAGTGAAGTTGTAACTTCCAGGGTAGGTGCACAGACAGGCATGCAAGCAAGCACACACGCTCTGATGTTGGCAGGCTTTCCCCAAGAGTTTTTCTAATCGATCGCACCTACATCAGTCAAGAACATCAGACATATGCATTCTATTGCTAGCAGGGTTTCAGGTAAGCTGCTTAGGATGCAAACGGAAGACAAGGTCACCCCAGGCTAGGTCAACTGGATTTTCCTATTTACTGTTCACCCTGTTTCTGTTTCTGAAACACTGATCTCCTACGTACCCATTAGAGTTCATGCACCTAGGACCAAGCAACCTGAGTGAAAGAAGGAGGGTCACCCGCACCAGCCTCAGCCCGACTGTGCTGCACGGCATCTGTATGTGAGGTGGTTAGGTGTGCTGAGTAAACCACATACACACCAGCAATGGTGGCAAATGGATGGTTACTCCCCCAAACCAATTCCACTTTCAAAAGCCAAAGTCATTTGGAAGTATGCTGAGTATACAGTGGTGATTAAAGTGTGACACTTTTTTAATGCAAATAAGTACTGACATTAATTCTCTTATAGGACAAAGAGAGTGGCTCTCAAGCACTCTTTGTTTCTTATCTACTTTTGCTGCACCAAAATAAACAGGTAGAAAAAAATTTCCAATTATGTCCCCTGTGACCAGCTGTTTCCAGTCCAAATAGGTCTAAAAGCACTTGGGGTAACAATAACTTGAATAGGACTTCTGAGTTTTAAAAATCATTTTACATTTCTGGGTTTGTATGTGCTTTGCAATAAGTTTATAAAGTACTGAAATACATGTTGTGGGTAGAAAACATGTACTTACCTCTTGTTTCTTATCCTGTGCACATTTCTACCAAGTAACCATATTTGTTAGGAATTTTGTGGGGTTCAACAGCTGAAAGGGTCTCAGGAGAGTGCCTGATCTACTGGCCTCAATTTTAGATTGGAAGGAACCCAACAAAAAGTAGACAAGAAGTAAATGACCTGTCCAGGGCTGCGAAGGGAGCTCAGCAGTAGAGCTCTTGCCTAGCATGCATGAGTCCCTGAGTTCAATCCCCAGCACCACCAAAAAAAAAAAAAGACTTATTCAAGGTCACCTGGCCTAGTCAATGACCCAAGTGTTCAGTATCTTAGCTTTCCCCTTTAACTCTTGTCCTTGATGATTCATTACCCAGCATTATAATTTTAACGTAAGATAGGAATTTATTGAAATACTTTTCATATATTATCTAATTTAAATAATAACCATAAAAGGTACAGTTAAGAAACTAAGTGGTAGATTAAATAACTTGGCAAGGTCACTCATAAAGACAATGAACAGCAGATCCAAGATCTGAACCCTCGTCTATCTGAGGGCAGAGCTCAAATCTGGACCTAATGGGATGTTCCTTTCCACCCTGAGCAGACGGGGACCAAACTGATCACAATACTTCCTTGTTGACTCCCTCTGCCCACAGGCTTTTGTTAATAAAGACTCAAGCCATTCTTATTTTCCTGACTTTGCAATACTTGGATGGCCCATTTCAACTACCATTGCTGCCTGAAAGTGATAAGATCGTCTCTTTTCATTTTGCCATGCTGGGAATCCAACAAGCATGCTAGGCAAGTGCTCTGCCACTGAGTGACACCCCCACCCCCAAAAAGATAGTTTCTTTTTAAAATTCTGTAATTTAGGACTTCCTCTCTTTTTAATTTTATTTATTTATTTTTGGTACTGGGGATCTAACCCAGGGGCACTTTATCACTGAAACACATCCTTGGCCCTTTTTATTTTTATTTTTGAGACAGGGACAAAGTTGCTGAGTCTTGAACTTGTGATCCTCCTGTCTTACCCTCCTGAAGCGCTGGGATTACAGGCATGAACCACTGTGCCCAAATTCCCCTCTGTTAGACTGACCATCTCACTCTCTGATTAGCCTGAATCAAAGACTTTTACTGCATTTTAACATTATCAGAGCAAAAAGAAAAAATCAGATGAACACTGTTTTATTTGATGAGCCAAGTCTTTACCTTTCCAAGCATAAAGGGAGATTACAAGCATAATTCCTATCTGAATTACAGCCAATCAGAGTTAACAAAATTTAAATTCACCATGAGATTTAAGACAATATGACTACATAGTATTCACTTATTAGAAATAACAAGACACAATATTTTAAAAGCTATTATTAAAAACAGGAACACAATAAATTAGGTAATTAGGCTTCCCCAAGTCCTGATTATCTTTTCCTTTATCTTCTTGTTTCTTTCAAAAAACAAAACAACCTTGCTTTGCTTATGCTGATGACAAGAACAGCGATTTTAATTAATCCTTATGATTATTAAGCATCTCTTGCTTTCTCATAAACCCTTAGCAAATAAACTAATATATCTGTGACTTATAATTTATACACAGAAATTACTCAACTATGTGGAACATACACATGCTGATTTTAGGAATTTATTGAAAGGAAAAAAAAGAACTTCCTAGGGAGAGTTTGAAGTTATTTAATTTTCCAGTAAACAAAGACCTGACGCTGAATACGGCTTGGTTTCTATCTTCACATTTAAAGCCTTTCTGGTAGGTTAGCAAACTTTCCTATCTCCAGGGTCTCTGGTAACTTGGAGTCAGTACAGAGATGAAAAATGCATGCAAGACTAAGCTGAATGCAGACTCCTAAGACTTACAAAAAGTTTAAAAGCCAAATAACCTAACCTAACCAACCAACCAACCAAAATCTCTATTGTCTAGCTAATGGGTGTCTGTAACTGCTAAATAATGGGAGAATACTGGCCAACTGAGTCCTCTACTCAACTGATATTCTGGTTTATTGATACTGAAACATGTGCTCACTCATTCATCTGACACCTACCATAGGACAGGAGTGGCTCCAGGTGTTTGCGCACCTACGAACAAAAGACCAAAAAGCCCCCAAAGTCCCCACCCTCACAGAGCTCACACTGCAGTGGAGGGAGAGAAAAAGTGAACCATGAATGAAGTGTAGAGAACACCTGCAGGTGACGTCCACGGCAGGGAGCAGGATGGGGAAACCGTTTGGAGGAAGACTGGTTACAGCTCTAAGTAGCTGCCCAGGAAGCGCATGAGAAGATGACGTAGGAGCTGAGAAGTGATGGAGGTGGTGGCGGGCCACACAGGCCTGGAAAGCATGCTAGGCAGAGGGGACTGTAAGCAAAGGGCCCAGAGGGGAATGGACCTGGCCAGACAGGCCAAGTGGAGCAAGCAGGCAGCCGCGTGAGTGACTAGGGGTGGGAGGACACGCACTTGCTGGGGAAGTGATGTAGTGATGTATGTAATAGAGGCGCTGTGACCGGTGGCCTCCCTTGTCCCCACCTCCTGTCAAGAGCTGACAGTGCACTCACCTGAAATGCCATGGTCCTGTCACCTCAGCTCAAAGCAAAGGTGCCACCACAGGGGTGTGAAGACCCTTTTAGAAACCAAAGGAACGTCTCACTTTTTCATTTCTGTCCCCAGGTGGGACAAAGCGGTTGTGTCGCCGTAAGGGTCAGTACAGCAGAGCCGGCCAGAAGCAGCCCTGAAAATACCCTTCTCATTCCTGGCAGCCAGGCTGGTTTCAAGAGATCCCAAGGAATAGCAAGAGCTTTCACTTTTACAGCCTGCAGGTAACTACAGTAAGTTGAACTTTTGGTCACCAAAGTGCTAGGTCTGCACACAGGTGAGTGAAGAGTGCCCATCTGGAAAATGAATAATCGCCCTGTGTATACGCAAAATTCTCCGATGCGTTTGGGCGAGCTGTACTTAGGAAACGGAGTTTTCAGAAGGGCTGAATGGCTGTGGATGTGAAAATACACGGCAGCAGTTACGCAGCTACACAATGTCGAGAACTGAATAATCACGCATTCGGTTACGAAGTTTAAAAGTTAATACAGCAGCACGGAGTATTTGTATTAGTGCTTTAAGTGGATAGATTAAATTGAAATGTGTCCCTTAAGCAGTCATTGAACGCACAAGATGAGAAATAAATTGAGCTTCGCATCGGCCTTTATGGCATCTAACAACTGTGTCTGTCAACACACGGATCCTTTTCACTGTCAATTCAACGCACATTTTGCAGACCTTGGGCCTGCAATTATTTCATTTCCTTTCTTGGAAATGTAATTTCCACTTACTTTTGGAGAATAAAAGGCAGACAAAAGGAGGAAGGAGTTGCAGTATTTTCTGATTAAGATTATCTGTGTAAAATGGTAAAAGGAAAAAAATCTATACACACACACTGAAGCATTTCTCAGAAACTAACTTGTCTCAGCTAAATTGCTTTTGTGTCTGGGTATTGGTTCAAATGTAGCCAGATTGTTGATGTCAAATTAGGTGTTAAACAAATTTAATAGGAATGATGAAGAGTGAATATAGATCATCTTTCTGCTAGAACTGTGCAAATGACTCCGGTCAAAAGAAAGGAAACGCACGGCTGCGGGAGAAAATGTGCTTTTAAACACAATGAAATTAGATAAAACTGTAAGTCAGCAAAGACGGCTATTCATTCCAAAGGAGGGGGGAGTTAATAGTACCAATGAGAGAAATGCAAGAGAGGAAGAAAATACCAGTTGGCAAAAATAGATCCAAATTGAATTTCAACTTCATTTGTCCAGGTTTCACCTTTGAAGCTAAGACAGCTAAAGTTACAAAAAAAAAAGCGGGGGGAGGTTCCTTCTCTCCTGACAGAACAGGAAATCAGAGGTTTAATTAACTGTGATTACAATATTTGGCTGATCTGATTTGTCTCACCTCTTCCTTTTCTTCAACTGACAAACGGGCTGACATCCTGGCAAGAGAACGAAAGCAAAAGTGTAGACTAATTTCAAAAAGAGCTTGCCATTGTTGGGAAACACCTCGATCCTCTTCTAGATCTCTCTGACAGTGCCACTTAGGAGCCAGTCTGTACCAGGACTCCTGACATGGGACACTGTCATTCCTAGGATACAGTAGGATGGAGGCACATCTTCCACAGAGGACCGGAAAATAGGGCTGTGTGAACGAATGCTTCAAAGTGGCCTCTGCAAGATCCAGCACCTTCTCAGCTGCCCAGGAGCTAAGAGGGATGAACTAAGCACTCAACCTTTGAAGGACTAGGTGTCTCCTGATGGGAACTACAGCAGCAGGCCAATTCTCTGTGTAGAAGGAGGACCTGTTGCCAAACCGGTTTAGTGGAAGGAGCTCCCATCAGACACAGTCTTTGCTGTGGGTCTGAATGAGAGCTCTGGGCTAGAGGCTCAGAAGCAAAAGCTGGCTCAAAGGAAGGAGGAAGAGCGTTGTCTAGCCAAATCAAAATCTCTCCAAGAGGAGAAACACACCAAAGAAACACACATCAGTCATTACAGATTCTTCTACACACTACTTAATAAAGAGCATCATTACTTACTGAAATGTAACCTTGGAACTCGTGCATCCTTCCAATTTACGGGGCCCTTCACCTGGCTCAGGTGTTAGGGGGGACGGGCTGTTGAATTCTGCCTCCAGAGTTTTCTCGGTCAAGGCTGTTTTTGTTACACTGGATACAGAACCCAACACTGGCATGGATTTGGACTCTGAGGTGGCTAATATCCCGGTAGGACCTTAAAACCAAACACATACCTCGAGTTTAATCATTCTGCGTAATGCTTGTTAATATGGTACTGAAAAACAGATTAGATGAAAATCCCTCAAGAAGTGAAAAGGCCAAGTTTGTTAAAAATTTCAAGAGCATGCTCAAAATGTTCCTGTGGGCAATCTGCTCTGCCCTGGGGGCGCTACTGCTTCTCAACGCACCAGGACCATGCTGAGGAATTGGACGCAGACCTTTAGGACACCACGAAATCCCAGCCACATCGCCAGAGTCCCCAGGGACGCTGGAATTGTGAAAACTCTTCTCTGCTCCCAGAGTAAGGCTTTCTGAGAGCCCTGCTTGAACCGTTTTGCCTCTCAAGAGTTAATTCTTCCCAAAACTCAGCTCTGCGTTTTACATGGAAAATGGAATGATGTCAAACAGCTCTTTTTAAAAGGCTCATGAAGGCTTCTTGAGCATTAAACAGCTTTTATGAACATTTTCATTTTAATGTGAATGAGAAGTAAGTGGATTTATCGCCTCGTAAAATACAGACACAAGATTATAAAAATTAAGTGGCAAAGGTTTTGGCTGTTTACCTTTTGGACTTCTTCTGTTCTTTGGGACAGCGTTTAACAGCTACAGTTGGGCTTGTTATGAAATTACTGGCATACCAATCTAAATATCCTGGGCGTGCAAACTGTGCCTCATCCTGACTTTCCTGTCCTTTAGGTAGGAAGATTGTACCCTACACAGTTTTCTCACAAACTTATGGTGTATCTTTCCTGAAACTTCAGAAGGCATGCTTTAAAAAGAGAGATTTATGAAATAAGACACAGATGTGAAAACTTAATGCCGATTTCTACAAATCATGTTCAAGGACAACCTCAAAAAGCACCACGAAGAGGAGGACAAAATTTAAGAGTCTCTTTATCCTTAAGAGATGCCAGATCATCTCCCAAGATGGAAGCTTCTAGTGGGTACAGTCCAAAGTACTAGCTAGCCCTGATGACCAACATTTAGCTCTTGCATGTGGCTACAATGGCGTCCGGGGTCGTATAGCAATGTAACACGACAGACCCAAGAGGAACTGGAAAGTTGTTCTCTGGACGCCTCCCTCGCCTGACTCCCTACAGGAGACACACCCCTCAGGTCTGGAGACAGCCCCAGCCCACGGAGTCCTGGTGTGCGACTTACTGACTTCATCCGCATATGGGCTGGTGACACCACTGAATATTCAGGCTGAGAATGTCTTTCCTCCCGGCACTGTCAAGCCTCATGTTGCAGGGGGTGTCAGAGTGAAGAGAGAAGGGCAGAAAGACGGAGAAGGAAAGCTCCTGGGAACAGGTGTAGGGAGCTGGGTGCTAGCCCCTGCGAACAGCGCTCGCTCCTCTGCCTCTGGGAGCTGTTGACTTCAGCACTAGGTAGTTCAGAACAATCTGTCCTCTAGGAAGGCGGGATCCGTTTCTGAACACACCACCGCCTGCTGCTTGTTCTGTGACTGAAGCCAAATCAAAAGGGGGGAGAGCACTGAGCTGAGCCAGAGCTCTTATTTTTCTTATATATAAAAGGAAATAAAGAAAAACGTACAATGTTTCAGATTATTATTACTGCACCCTGCTTCAGCCACCCAGCGCATTTTGAGAGGAGCTTGCTGCTCTTTTATGTTGCCAGTTTGGCAGATCCCAAGGCTAGGGAAAGCGGGGAACATCACTCAGTGCCAGAGGAAAACCAACGAGAAAATGGAACGTGCCTGGCTCAGGGAGACCCCACTAACCGGGACCTGAGCCCTTGGGAAGCTTCTTGTCCATGTGTCCTCCCGTCTACTCTTCCGTTAAGATTTTGTGTGCAGAAGCAAACAATCTCAGAGACTCACAAGCACCTGAGTCCAAACCTCAGCTCTGTCATCCGACCCCGCCACGTAGCTCCCAGGCTTCCACTGCTTCCTTATTGTCTCCCTCAGGAACTCCCTACTTTGCCATTCCATGACCTCTAGGAAAAAGATTCAGGTGCCAAATGCCTCTTCCACACCAGGGAAATGTCTGCGCCAACCAAAAAAAATGGCATGATCTCTGTTTTAGATGACAAGCGCTGGCCAGCCAGTCTCATCAGCTTTCCTTGGCTATTAGGAAGCCCAAAGAAAAATTCAGCTCAAGGCAAAGTCACTCCCTCAGGACACTCCCACTTCACCTCATCATCGGCAGTTCCTGCTTCTCTACTCGGGTGTTATCAGCGGTTCCATTGAATTCATACCTTTAGTTCTAACTTCCCTCAAATGATACACTGAGCATTTGGGCATTGGTGGAACACAGTGAGATAAAATGAAGGTCCTCACCACGCCTCTGACACATGTTGCTTTCTCCACTCTTAGAATATTGCTCTTTCCATACCGACTAAAATCAAAGTGTTTGATCCACTGAAAACTAACTCTGAAATAGAGAGAGTTGCATGTTTGACCAAATTTGTGAATCAAGAAATATTTCTGGAGAGCTGGAGTGGTGGCTCTGCGGTTATGGCACTTGCCTGGCATGTGCGAGTATGCAAGTTCAAACCCCAGCACCACGTACACAACAAAGTGTCTGAGGAATGAAAGTCACATGAAAAACTAAATAAAGATTGCTTCTCTCTTTCTCTCTCTCTGTCCCCTCTTTCTAACACACAAAAAAAAAAAAGAAAGAAAAGAAAAAAGGAAAAAAAAGAAATATTTCTGGAACCAAAAGGTCTACAGAAAGCAAATAATATAAATGACAACACACTAAAATGTCATCCGCCAAGTCCTAAAAAACTAAGGATGATGGGCTAGCGTGGTGGCTTGGCACTTGCCTGGCATGCGCAAGGATGCAGGTTCAAGCCCCAGCACCATGTACACAACGAAGTGTCAGAGCAATGAAAGCCACATGGAAAACTAGATAAGCTTGATTCTCTCTTTCTCACTGTTTTTCCCTCTTTAAAAAAAAACTAAGGTAGAAATATTGAAATGGATGACTCTAGCACCAAGTCACCAGACGGGTGCCAACTCATATAGAGGCTGCATGAACGCTTGTAAAGCAATCTAAGAAAAAATTGTCTCAAAGTGTCTTTTTAAATTTCCTGAGAGGTGGTTCTTTTGCCGGGTAGGAGGAAGAAAGAGTCCTTATAGGATTTTAGTAGAATTTGTAAATCAAATTGCAGGCTGAAGAGCTAAATTCTTTTCTAAAAAAGAAAACAAAGGTTTCATCTTTTTTATAATAAAGTTTGGCTGGTATTTTGCTGATTTTGATTCAAGGAATCAGCTTATGTGAATGAGTTCTTTTGTTAAAATAATATAGCTTGAGACCAGGCAGTTGGTCTCACCAACTGAGGTGGCTGAAGCAAGACCACAAGTTTGAGGCCAGTCTCAGGAACTTAGTGAGACCCTGTCTCAAAATAAAAAATAGGGATGGGGATGTGGCTCAGTGGTAGAGCGCACCTGGGTTCACTCCTCAGTGCTGAAAAACAAAACACCAGAAGCTGATCATCAAAATCCCATCCTTAACATTCTCACAACTTCAACAAGGCTCAGTATTTTGTAGATTTAAAAATCATGATAAGCTATTTAGAATCAACCACGTCGAGCCTAGAAGATTGAGCCCATCAGCTATAACTGTGGTTCACTGTACTTTGTGGTAATGTTTCAAAGCCTCCTATCTGGCCACAAGGGGAACCTCACAAAGGTTTCTGCTAATTCCCATGACCGAGTTAACAAAAAACCACCAAAGACACACAAAGTCAGTTCCGGACCAGATGCGTGGTCTAATCCGTGGCTAACGTGACTTGAACACGCACTGAGCTCTGGCCTTGTCTGCACTGCACACTTATAATCTGTGACAGAGCCCGCAGTCCTCACGCCCGTGGCTCCCAAGCACAGAGTATGAACTAAATGGCCATGAGAGTGAAGGTGGCTTCTTTTACTACTGAAGCTACCAAGTATCCTGTGTCTTGGTGTCAGGCACAGCGCTGAGAACCTTTCATGTACTGAGTTACTTAACCCTGATAACAAGCCCAAGAAGCCGTGCTTTTACTGTCCTCATGTTACAGACAAAGAAATTGAGGTGAAGGAAGACTAAGGACCATCAGCAAGTGACAGAGTTGGGATTCAACCCAGTCTGGTCCCAGAGCTGGGACCTGATGCTGTGTTCTTGCCCCAAACCAGGGCATCGTACATTAGGCAAATCAGACCTATAAATGCCTGATTACCTACAAATAAGTAAGTAAACAGACATACTGATCAATTAAAATATATGAGTTCTTTTGAGATACCCATGAACACCTTTGCCCGTCCAATACTTCTCACTCATATTAAAAATAAACATTGCAACAGCGATTTTTAAAAGGTGATTTCATGCTCAATAGGGAGGTAGAGGAAGAGGTCTGAGAGGTGAAGAGCAGGACTATGGAGAATTCAAACGGCTTACTACTGCTATCTGCTTCTGCGGTCAACTTTCTGCGACGCAAAATCCTTTCTAACTCAGTTTCACTGTTTTCAGGGTCAAGGGATTTTAAGCTTCTTGAACTAGTGGATTTGTTAAGTGTCCCCTAAAGTGAAAAACAAAACAAAAACAAAAAGGTTAATGTCTTAATACAATATACAAAAGAATACAAAAATCAAACAAAACATTACCGGAATTTGAATGGAATTAGGAAACAAGTTTGCCATACATATATTTTACATGTGCACATCCTCAGCAATGCAGAGTGTCGGATCATTTAAGAAGAAGCTACTGATGAGGTAGATGCTAGCTTCGCATCAGAAGAGCGGAACAAGAACACCTCTTGATGAGCTGACTGTGACGTCCAGCAGTGGGAAGGTCCTTGCACAGTGACCATTAAGATGCTGATGGTTGATCGGGTTGGAGAAGAGACTGGATATGTTAAACTCACCTTAGAAGGGGTATCTTGACACGGCAGCCACGAGCTATTGAACAAAATCCTTGTGACACTAAAAAAGCGTGTGGCTGATTCTTCAGAGAGAGGGACCCTCACTGCACACCTGGTGACAAAGGAGGCAGGCAGTGCCCACCCAGAGGGTCTACCCAATGAAGGGCTGCTCTCAGCGTACCTTGACTTCAGAGTGCAAGAAGAAAGTTATAATCACACAGGGAGGCCTCTAATTTCATGCTCTTAACAGAGGTGACAGTGGATGTACTGTGCAGGACCCAGAAGATGCTGAAGGAAACAAGAGAGGCATCCAGCTGTGCTCCTGCTGAAACTGGCACTGACTTCCAAGAAGACAAAGACCCCTAGGGGTTCCCTGCCTGGCCCCTCTGGACGTGTGTGACAGAGGGACAGCTATGCTTTCCACCTGCATTCCGGGCCAAGCGTTTATGTGGAACACAGGTGAGGTACTTCTCTGTTATATTAAGGATTTAGCACTTCAACATTGCAAGGTTTTCAGAAGAAAAGCCCACTATGTCCTTTAAATGGTCCTCCTCAGCTATGCCAAAGGCTTGGGGTGCAGAGAGGAACCAGGAGCACCATAAACTTCTGATCAGAGCACAGCAGAACCTCAAGTCCAGTGTAACTTGCCAGACCTCATTGCCTGAGTCCACCCAGGCTAACAACCACACCAGCGTCTGCAAGAGCTGAACTTACTCAGCACTTGCCTCACTTGTTCCCTCCCCACTGCCAACTTCTGGAAGATTCTAAGAATTCTACTAGCTAAAAAATGGTAACCCGTGTTTCTTCTTTAGGCTCTAAAACAAAAAAGTTCCTTACAAAACCAGATGGTTACAAATCTCACACGATATAGGTTATTACACTGCTTTGGTTTAGGAAAAGTCCTCCCCCTCCCTGGCTACCTGCCTGAAGTTATAGAAAAGTAGCCTGCTGTCTGGAGGGAAATTGACTAACGACATGAGGAGATTGTATCATTTTGCTGTCAGCTACCTAACCAACTCTTGTGTGAAATACGTAGATAAGGCTCATATTTTAATCAGATAAGGCTCATATTTTAATCAGATAAGGCTCATTTTTTTTAAGAGAGAGGGACAGGACTGGAGCTGTGGCTCAGTGCTTGCCTGGCATGTGCAAGTACATGGGTTCAAACCCCGGCACCTACATACACAGCTAAGTGTCAGAGCAATGAAAGCCGAGATTCTCTGTCTCTCTCTGTCTCTCACTGTCCTTTTCTCTTAAAAGAGAGAGAGAGAGAGAGACAGAGACAGAGAAAGACAGAATTAATTTTTCACATGGCTTTTGTTGCTCCAACACTTGGTTGTGTACATGGTGCTGGGGTTTGAACCACCACATACTCATGCATACCAGGCAAGTGCTGTAACCGCTGAGCCACCACTCCACCCCAGGGCTCATATTTTAATCAGATAAGGCTAATATTTAACATAACTCTTGTTTGTCTGAAGTGTCTCTTTTTACTTTTCAGTTATTCATAAAGGGAAAGTCACATCATGTATAATACCACAACAGCTTATTTTATAATTAAATAAGAAGACCTGGTTTACTGAACATTGCAGGTCAGGAGCTGGTTGCTGAAGATAATAGAGTGAGGTCTGATTGACACAAAGAAAACAGAACTATAGCCACTTTAGATATACTTAAAGAACTTACTGGAACAACTATCCCCATATCATTTGCATTTTGGAATGTTTGAAACTTACCATCTGTATAATTTGTTAACAGATATTTGAAAAACTTACAGTTTTAAAAAAAATAGCAAAAAAAAAAATTCTTTAAGGGCTGGAGGGTTTGCTCAGTGGTTACGGCACTTGCCTGGCATTCATGAGGGCGTGGGTTCGAACTTGGTAGCACATACACAAGGAAGTGTCAGAGCAAAGAAAGACACGAAAAACTAAATAAAATTGATCACCTCCCCCCCCCTTTCTCTCTTTCTCACTATCCCCCTCTCTATTTCTTAAAACAAAAATTCTTTGAATCAGAAAACAAATCTAAAATTGGAAATACAGTCACTACAGTCACAAAACCTGTGCAAGAAAATCAACTACATGGATTAAAAAGTAAAACATAGGGGCTAGAGTGGTGGATCAGCGGTTGATCAGTGGTTACCGTGCTTGCCTGGCATTCGCAAGGACGCAGGTTCAAACCCCAGCACCACATACACAGGAAGTGTCAGAGCAACAAAAACCACATGAAAAACTAAATAAAAATTGATTTTCTCTTTCTGTCTCTCGCTTTAAAAAAAAAGTAAAATATATAATTATATAATTTCAAACAGAATTAAACTTCATATTGTTAAATATAAAAAATACTTATGGTTATCACTATTGAAATAACAAAATTACTGCATTGTTTGAATGTCATGGACACCAAATGGCTGAAGTTAATTCAAGGAAAGGGGGCAGGACATCATCTACTGATGAATTTATCTTTCCTACCTTCCTCTAGTTTTTCATGTGAATAACAGCATTATTTCCCCCAAATTCCTGACTACAGAGAGCTACCCTTCTGTCATGCCTGAGATGCACGAAGCCCATGTTCCAAATTTTAATCTTTGAACCCCAAACTTCTTCCTCCACTTACTTCCTGATGTGGTTAATAAGTAAATATAAAATAAGCTTTAAATACATAGGTAATTGTGGAGGAAAGAAAGATCTAAACTCTCCGCAGAAATGATGAAGAGCTGAGCTCATAAAGTATCAAAGATTGGTTATCTATGCTAGAATCACAGAATTTGAGAATCAGAAATTGGCTCAGAAACCATGTGGTACAGACAATTCCTTCACTTTACAAAGAATTCAAATTCAGTGAGCTGCAGGGTCTGGGCCAGGTGCAAGCTGGATCAAGAACTTAGATCTGCTAATTCCTAAGCCAGTGCTCCTACTTCACACCACCACACACTGAACCCTCTGATCAGTCTATGCCAAGTGCTCATCACACTGACTTAAATCTAATCGTCAGATAACAAAATTAACTCAACAATTCCTGTGTATTTTGAACAAAGGAAAGAGTCTGAAACAGACCCATAAGAGAATTTGTTTAAAGTTGCTTTTGTTTCTTTGGTTTAGAGCCACCTGACTTTGAGAAGAGACGTTTAGATTAATTTATATTGATTTATTCTTCAGAAATCACCATTGCCACTTACAGTGGCTTTTAAATGACGGGGGTGACTTCAACATTCCATTTCCTAAACCTCAAAAGCTCTGTGTGACTATAAGAAATTAACTATATGTATTTTATCTACAAAATATATAGCTTTGAAATTTAACTGGAAGCAGGTTTGAAAAAATGAGTCCCATCAACACAAGACTTTTCAAATCGGGTTGAAAATTGCACAACTTCAATTATAGAGCAGGGTTTTCCAACTCCTCCACACCAGGTATTTGCTTCTACATGGGCGGGCAATGACTTCTCGGCAGCAGGCCAGATCTCTACGGCTTGCACCTGGGGTCACATTGCACTGCGACATGTCCTTCCCTGAGCCACTTCCTGGGAGAGAGAACTGAACTTGGTAGTGTCTCCTGCCATCGCTCCTTGCTCTCTGCTCCAGCATAAAACTGCGCTTTTTGTGTTTTCACATGCTGTGACTGCAAAGTTGACGACTTGTGCTTTAGGGGGTACTCAGTCTGATAACTTTAAGAGTCTGCACTCCAGCAAGAAGGGGCTAGTTTTGCCTCTCTCATAAGAACATGGTTTCTTGACCCCAGGTGATTGGGAGTTACAAAGGCCTACCACCCCTCAAAGGAAACTAGGGTACAGGAGAGTTGCAATTTTGTGAAAAGTAGGGGACAGGAGCATAAGGTCCGCTTTTTAAATACTTCATGCAAAGAAATAATACTGCCAAAATGATCACTACTAGAGATACACTAATGCCAAAAAAGGCTGATGTATCTAATAACGGATCTAGAGCAAGAAGGATGTGGGCAATGCAAAAACATTTGAAAATGTTTATAATTTGTAAGTAATCTCACAAATTTCTCTCCTTGGGGTGGCACAAAAATATAGTGAATATGATATTCAAAAATAACCTTGGAGCTAGGGGGCGTAGCTCCATGGTAGAGCCCATGCCTAACAAGCCTAAGGTGGGTCTCTGTGGGGTGGTGCCCACCTGTAATCTCAGCAGCTCAGGAGGCTGAGGCAGGAGGATTGCAAGTTCAAATTCAGCTTCAGCAACTTAGTGAAGCCCTAAGTAACTTAGTAAAGACTCTCTCAAAATAAAAAAAGGGCTGGGGATGTGGCTCTGTAGTTAAGTGCCCCTGATACCAAAAGCAAACCAAAAAACAAGCTACCAATAAGTAACTGTCATGGGTATTTCATGTTATTTTTGTAGATTGTGTATTTTTTTATATTTTAACTTTTTAAAACTTGATTTTATTGTAATTTTTTATTCTAAATAAATATCCATCTTTGTTAAAAAAAAAAAAAGAATTAGAATGAGGGTCTAAAGCGATGGCTCTGGGGTTACAGCCCTTGCCTGGTATGTGCAAGGACCCAGATTCAAACTCCAGCATCACGTACACAACTAAGTGTCGGAGCAATGAAAACCTAAATAAAACTGATTCTCTCTCTCTCAAAAAAAAAAAAAAAAAGAATAACATGGAGCTCCGTGGTAGAGCCCATGCCTAACAAGCCTAAGGTGGGTCTGTGTGGGGTGCCCACCTGTAATCCCAGTAGCTCAGGAGGCTGAGGCAGAGGATGGTGAGTTCAAAGCCGGCCTCAGCAACTCAGTGAGTCCCTGAGCAACTTCTAGAGACCTTGTCTCAAAATTCAAATGAATAAATATATAAAAGGGCTGGGGATATATCTCAGTAGTGAATTGCCCCTGGGTTCAATCTCTAATATTAAAAAAAAAAAACAAAAAAAAAAACAAGGCCAAGATCCAGTACACTTGCTAATCAGGGAAGAATGTATCTTGGATAATCAAACATTATCATATGTTTCTCATATAAATGTCTGACTGGAAGAATAAAGCAAATTCATAAAAAGTCCAATTCAATATGTCATCTATACAAATCCAGGGCATCTGAACAGTTCTCTGGCTCCTCCAGGGCTCCTGGGGACAACTTCATCAACATTAATTAGCATCATAATGCAGAGAACAAAAGGGACTGTCCTAGGCGGTGCTCCTTAACAGATCACTGCATAGCAAAATCTTCCCGTCAAAGAAGCCATTAGATAATATCCACAGGCTTTTCCAGCGGTTCTAATCCTTGATTCTGTAGGTAGACCACCACTGTTAGCCAGTGATACACCTCTCTTCAGGCTAATCCCACTCACTTAAAACTAAAGCAAACTAATTAAGCCATTCTGCGTTAAGTCTACTGTTTAAAGACACGCTTGATGAAAATAATTCTGTTTACCATCATTATGTGGATGCTACATGCAATGCATAATTAGCACAGTAACAGCAAACGGAAGTATCAGTCCTGCGTCTCTGCCCCGTGGCTGCTGACTTACTGTGCAGGATAACGGGACTGGGCCTGGAACAGGGTCTGAAACTGAGCTGTGTCTGAAGCAGTTGTGTGAGGTGTTTGTCTCTGACAAGGTTATTTGGAGAAGGCAGCAGATATTTCCTCCACTGGAAAAAGCTCCCATATCGGAAAACAGAACTCAGATTAGAAATGGATGTTATGCGCATTCTCCAACACATAGGGATTATCTTTAGAAAATTAAGTTAGCATATAGAAAGGGACTCATTTTTATCCTCCAATTTCTCATCAAATAATTGATTCAACTGTGAGCAAAAGCAGACTGTGACCCTGCGATGATGAACGGATCTGGGTGAGAGCTCAGGTCTGCATGTAGGTGTCAAGAATCCCACTTTCACACCTCAAAGGAAAGCACCATCCATGTGAAGCACTCCCCATCTATTATGGTTCTGTTATTCACAGACACCTACTGATCCCCACATATGGCCAGACACTTGACCTTCCTGCTAACAATGCCAGGATTAGAAGGCAAGAACAGGAAACAAGGACTTTGGGGAAAGTGTAGCCACTCCATCAGAACAGCAGCAGCGACGTGATATCTGATACATTATTAGCACATGTGACAGAAGAGACCATAAGTACAACCAAGTGAACTGTGGAAAGAAATGAGATGGACTGTAAATGGAAATAAAACATACCAAAACAATTACCACTCAAAA
Source organism: Aplodontia rufa (assembly GCA_004027875.1). Taxonomy (NCBI): domain Eukaryota; kingdom Metazoa; phylum Chordata; class Mammalia; order Rodentia; family Aplodontiidae; genus Aplodontia; species Aplodontia rufa. Next base: position 128,186 of record PVKS010000880.1, on the reverse strand, counting down.
CCAGACTGCAACAAAATTCTCCTTTCGTTTCCCTACTAACCAAACAGGAAAGTAGTAGCTATTCTTACCAGTATTCCTTTCAGTTCGTTCACCGCACTTTCTGAGCCTTTGGAAGATTCTGGCTGCAATTTCAAAAAGAAAAAAACAAATTACTAGTAATTCAGTTAAAATAATCAAAGATTTTTTTTTTCGTATGGCAAGTTGTTGGCTTATATTGGCAATATGAAAGGCTGTATATTTTTAAATGAGGTCTATGCCTTAAGGTTTGGGGAAAAATATTAGCCATGTTAGTGTTCCCACGTATGAGCTGAATAAAAAATTAGAAGTTATATTCAAAACAAAAGAGCTCATGCTACCATCTCCTAAATAGTACTTTGTTGCTCATGGCTATCATCATTGATGGGAGAGATTTGGGAAATACCAGATCTAAGAGTCGGTTCCAAATGGCTCCTAATGTTTTACAATAAGCTGCGCTCCACGTGCACGGCTGGACCTCTGCCAACAGCAAGAAGAAAGAGAAGACAGCGCAGAGCAGGAAGCCAGCGATGGACTCGAACCTCTCTGCTCCAGGAGCTCCAGGCGAAGGCCAGCTTACAGGGGACTGGCATGTGTTGCTTCATCAATCTCACAACAGGACTGAGTCGGGAGAGAAGGAACCGGAAGAACATGGCCCACAGGAGAATGTTAGCATGTTGGCTGCCAGGGCAGCAAGGGGCCTCGGAGGGCCAGCCCGATCAGCTCATCTCAGGAGGAAAGTTAGGATCTGAAGCAGGTGTCCTGAACCCAAGTCCCATCCTCTTCTGGACACACAAAGAACAAAATAGTCTCAAATAAACTTCTGGTGTCTGTGCCTGCCCACAACACCCAAGAGTCTCTGTGCACCCCTCGATTAGCTTAATGGACGGCATATTGAGCCTGAGCTTTAGGAAAAGCAGCTCCACAAAGACCTCAGATCAGCTCCACTTTCCCCAACTTCCTTTCACAAGGTTTGAAATGAAGGGAAACTTGCAAGACACAGTGATGGAGGCTCTGGAACCTCTCATTCTCAAAAAAGAGGCATCAAGAAACGGGAAGGTAGGGAGAAATCAGCAGCACCCATATTCTTCTATTTTTGGGGGGATGCTAGGTATTGAACCAGGAGCAGTTAACCACTGAGCTACAACTCCAATCCTTTTTTTCAGTGTAAGGGAAACTTCACTGCAGACCCAAGGCCATCCAGAGCGCTGGGGCAAGGAGCCAGTGGAGGGGCTTTATTTGACCTTCTTCGTGGGGCAGAGGCTGTTGGCGTGGCCACACTTCTTCTTGCGGCAGTTGGCAGCACGGGGGTGCAGAGGGGCACAACACTGTGACAGATCATCTTGTCACAGCTGTTCTTCTGGGCAAGCTGGCGCAGGGAAGGCTCAATGATGCCGCCTCGCAGGCGAAGCACCAAGTGCAGGGTGGACTCTTTCTGGGTGTTGTAATCTGACGGAGTGCGGCCATCCTCTAGCTGTTTGCCTGCAAATACCAGACGCTGCTGGTCAGGTGGGATGCCCTCCTTGTCTTGGATTTTGGCTTTGACATCCTTGATGGTGTCACTGGGCTCAACCTCAAGGGTGATGGTCTTGCCGGTCAGGGTCTTCACAAAGATCTGCATCTCTGTGTCTGCCGCCCGGGAGCCTCGACCATGAGAAAGAGCAACCCCAATCCTTTTCATAGGTCTCACTAGCTGCTTAGCGTCTCGCTAAGTTGCTGAGGCTGGCTTTGAATGTGTGATCCTCCTGCCTCTGCCTCCTAACACCCTGGGATTAACAGGAATGTGCCATTGCACCTGGCACAATATTCCCTTCCTCTCAAAAGGTAATGAAAGAATAAGATCCCATTTCAATTTTTTCTTTGAGAGAGAGAGGGGGACAATGAGTGAGAGAGAAAGAGAGACACAACTTTATTCAGTTTTTCACACGGCTTTCATAGCTCCAGCACTTCGTTGTGTACGTGGTGCTGGGGTTTCAACCTGCGTCCTCGCACATGCCAGGCAAATGCCATAAATGCTGAGCCACTGCTCCAGCTTCTCATTTCAATTTTTTAAAATGAAGATAGAAAAAAAATTAGGCTAAGAAAAAAAATTAGGCTAAGGCATTCAACTTCCACAGCCTAAGTTTTCTGTGAATCATACATGCCCGCAGTGCCAGCCATAAGCTCTAAGACTAATTTCAACTATACCAGCACCACCCACAGAATCAAGGAATTTAGAAAACATGCAGTTAAATTAGTATTCTCAAGGCAGCGGGACTTGTGCAGGAAAGTTGGTCATGTCTTGACTGTGACTTCTGAACAAATGCCCTGCACAAGGCATACAGGTGCCCCCCACCCCCATCTTGCCTGACGCAACCTCTGCAGCCTCTCTCACTGTCATGCCCTAGGTGCTGGTGGAGGAAGTCTGCACTCAAGCATGCAATGACCCTTTGCTTTAAAGGCATCAATCCGGTGGTCTACACAATTTAACCATCACCAGCGAAAACCCCAGGTGTCCACTGATCCTTGTTCAGCTGCTCTCCCGATTCTCAACTGACATTAAACAATGTGTAACTGCTGGAAGAGTTGTGGGAAGAAAGAATGATCACAAAGTGATACTCTGAAGATGAAAGTCCATACGGAACACTGACTGCTTATGATTAAGAAGTCGCCAGCATCTTCCTCCAAGCTAATTTTGTTTCTTTATGACACTGCATTTTTCTCAAGGAAGAGTTTGATTTTGCTTATTCTTTCCATATAGTTGAGACATGAAAGTCATAAAACTGTATTCTTTTCAAAGTGGAACTCAGACCTGTATTTTAACTTTTTTTTTAAGAGAGAGGGACAGAGAGAGAGACAGACAGACAGACAGACAGACAGAATCAAATTTTATTTAGTTTTTTTATGTGGCCTTTGTTGCTCTAACACTCATTGTGTACATGGTGCTGGGGTTCGAACCAGCATCCTTGTGCATGCCAGACAAGTGCCAGAACCGCTGCGCCACCCCTCCAGTCCTCAGACCCTGTATTTTAACCATGTTTTTATACTTTATTTCATTTGATCCTGATAACAACTCATGAGTCAAAGAGGGCAGGTGCTGTCCCTATTTTGTATAGCAAATGGTGTAAGGAAGCTGGTGGCAGTGCCAGGGCTTGACGCTCAGCAGATGCCAGCCCTAGACTGGTCACACACAGCTTCTCTTCCAGTCTATACTGCATCCTTTGCTTGGGGAGATGACTTCCAGGTCATTGGCACAGACTGACCTTTTCTACCTGGTTGGCTGAACCTTCTGTCCCACCAGGTGTACCTCTGCCCTGGGAGCTGATATTCCATGCAGAGCCCACAACATGGCCATCCCCACCTCGCATGGCTATCTTGCCAGCCTGTGACAGTCGCAGCTTCAAAAGCTCACCAGAATTACTAGTGGTCACCACATAGGGAGTGAAGAGGGGCATCACGGAGTGGAAAAAAGAACCCAACCATAAAGTCTGGTGAAAAAGAAGAGAAAGAAGGAAGAGGACCCAGCTGTTCATGCCTAATTAGAGTAAGGAAAGAAAGAATATGTTTCCAGGGAAATGTCAAGAATTACTACTGGGCCCATTCAAATGTGACAGACACACACAGGGAAAGGGTGAGTCCTGAACCAGACTCAGCGCCTTGACAGGTCCCGGAGCGCTGGCTGCATGCAGTTTCGGAGACGGTGGATGAGGGATCGTCCCTGGTTCTAGGGACTTCTGTACTGTGATAGCTCTGCTCGATCATATCATGTGATCATTATCATTGCCCCACACCGAGCCTCTGGGAAGGCAAGGTTGTCCCATCCCCAATGCAACAGAGCCTGGCACAGAGGACTCAACAGACTCCCACCAGGGAACCAGGAGTCAAAAAAGGGGAGGGAGTAACAACTCCTAATGGTTTAATGTGACAGTTCACATCAACGTCCCTCTGGAGGGGACAACAGCACCCTGCAATAGCTTACTTTCTATCCCGATTTAGGTTCACCACAGGTCACAGAGCACCCCCCGAAACATGCTCGTATGGAAACATTAGCCTTATCTGAAACGTCACGGTCATGACGCGGCTTTCATCGATTTTAAATTTTCACATTTAAAAAAGGCAACATCAAGGGGAAAAATGGCAGGTGGTCACCGCATACCTTTGCCTTCGGTCTGGCTGTCTGGTTAACGGGTCTAAGGTGAACTCCCCTTTTAATCCTGTCCATCATCTCTTCGACTGCTTGCCTCTTTAGATCTGTGACTTCCTCCGCTGTTCAAAGAACACACACACGAATCATCTTAGGTTACAAGGAAACAGCTAATCCCTATCCTTGGTGACTCAGACTGCACTATGTAATTAATCACAGTCATTTTTCAGACAGTTGCGGAACACTGATAATTTACTGAAGCCAGCAGGTATGAGGTAGAAATGCTTTTTTAAAAAATACATTTCTTAAAATAAAAGAGATGATCAAAAGAATAAGAGTTATACCAATTAAGATCAAATTTGTAACATGGAAGTAAATATGGTCTCACCTATGTTAAAATAGATTTTGTTCATTCATCAACGTAAGAATAAACTTGGATATCTCTAGGTATTTTAAAAATGCAACTTTATAGCTTTCCAAATCATCATTCATCTTTGCCTCAAAGATGTTTTTATAAGTTACAATACATCCTATGTCAAAGAAATTAGTACAAACCATACTTCAAAAAAAAAACATCAAAGAGATATTTTTCTTGTTGGAACAAATCCATAGTCTAAGATGGATAGCAAAGAAGTAACATCTATTTTTAAAGTGTTATCTTTTGTTTAGGAATCACATAGAATGGAAACTTTTAAACAAACCTTTTCAAGTCCATGTTAAAAGAAAACATACATCTAGCAATAATTGAGATTAGGTAATTAAATGTGATTAAAACTGACCACAATTATCTAACCTTTGCATCATTTTCCTGAAAAGAAAAACCTGTTGAGATATATATCAGTTATATGACTGCAATTGAGGCAAACGTAAACCTGTGGGACTAAAATCATGAAATTTATCTTTTATGTAGAATAGCTCAAGCAAAGGGCCGGAGCTGTGGCTCAGTGGTTACAGCACTTGCCTTGGATGTGTGAGTATGCGAGTTCAAACCCCAGCACCATGTATACAGCAAAGTCTCAGAGCAACAAAGGCCATATGAAAAACTAAAGAAAGTTGCTTCTCACTCTCTCTCTTTTCTGTCCCTCTCTCTTTAAAAAACAGAAGAAGAAAACAAAAGAATAGCTTGGTCAAAAAGCACAGAACCATTCTGTGACACCTGTCACCATGAATATGGTTCCAGCATTGCGTTTATCTCCATTTAACTCAGCCAATGTACTAAATATGGACATCTCATGAGGACCTTCCAGTGAGCATCTTCAGCAGAGTCCATGTTGCCTGATAGTGGACCCTTACCAAGGATCTCCCGACAGGTGACTTCTGAAGTTTTGGCTTTAATTGGCCATTACTACTTTTACTATTTAAATAGAAATAACTAACCCCCTTAAGCTGGCTTCTAAAAGGGGGAGACACTTGTCCCTCCAAGTAAATTAGCACTCATCTTAGGCCTGAGCCACAGAGGCCTGAATCTTGGCTGCTTCTTCTAAAAAGACTTCAGGCTGACCCTAGGTAGGTACCCACTCCTCTTATGTGAGTGCCCAGGGGAGCCGTGAGGGCATCCCAAAGGTTCCATCATCCTCGGCAGCACCACAATCACACAGGTTTCTGACACACTCCTAACTTCAAAGAGCTTTCTGTCACCCTAGGGATTTATCAAAAAGCTGAGAACCGGGGTTAGAGTGGTGGCTCAGCGATTCGAGTGCTTGCCTGGCACGCATGAGGACCCAGATTCAAACACCAGCACCACATACACAACTGAATGTCGAGAAATAAAGGCCAGATGAAAAAGTTAATAAAATTGATTGTCTTTTTCTCTCTCTTAAAAAAAAAGAAGAAAAGCTAAGAACTAAAATTTCTCAATTTTCAAACATTGGGCTCAATATCCAAATAACCTTTTCCAATCCGGAAGTAAAAAAAAATGTGTCTTTTGCCAGGGAACATGGGAAACCTGGTCACCAAGGAAGAACACAACCACCAGTAAAGGAAGTGACAAAACTCCGGGCCCACCAACCATGTGCTGTTTTTCTTTTAAAAGAGAGAGGGACAGAGAAAGAAACAACTTTATTTAGTTTTTCACATGGCCTTCGTTGCTCCAACACTTAGTTGTGTACGTGGTGCTGGGGTTTGAACCCGGGTCCTCGTGCTTACCAGGCAACCAGGCAAGCGCCAAAACCGCTGAGCCACTGCTCCAGTCCCAACCATGTGCTCTTAAGGAACGTTTTCCTGGGCAACTTCTTCCAGTGGTCACGGATGCCAACAGGTGGACACAATAAACTGCTGTGGGTGGAATCCACCCCTTCACTCACTCATTCATTCACTACCTGAATCTCTACCGTGCACCCCGGAGCTTCTGCTGACCCTGGTCAAAATCAGGAGAGATTAAAACCCAGGGCTGCTACGCGTATGAGATTCATTCCGAAGAACTGAAGAAAGCAGTTGCAAAACACATCTGATTTTCCAGAAAAGCTGCCATTTTGAGGGGGACTAGGAAGAGATGCATGGCAATAGGAACACGGCCTACAAACAGATTAGCACTCTGCAAGGAATGACTGAAACCCAATTAAATGCACCATACAAAAAACTAATTAAGGCAGACAGATGGAGAATTATGGTCAACACCATTCAAATCTGCTACAGCATCTAACATAGCAGGAATTTAAAGTAGTTTCTTATATTTGCTTGCCAGAATCATAGTGATAATTCAGAGAAGTGCCACTATCTGTATTGTGTACAGATTATAAACCAGGCTTTAATTTCTCAGGCTTTTTCAAATGTAAAGGCTTAATTGGTCTTAAGGAAAAGAAATCGCTCTTATCAGATTCCCTGCTCGGGCGCAACACAAGGGCAGAGCGAGGCTGGCTGCACAAGCTTTCTCTCTTGCCGACCCTGTTTTTGAAATAGCAAAAAGCAATCTATATGAACTTCTCAACTATTAAGCAGTTCTAATAAATCGGCAAGAATCACCTACAGAGAGCTCATGGTATGTTTTGTAATTCTTTCTGCAATCCCGCAGTTGGTAATTGTCTCACAAAAGCATGTAATCAGGGGGACAATAGAAATATGCAGGATACTGGAGATTAAAGAAAAGGGACAAATGAAGACAACAGGTCTAATGTTATTGAACTGCCACAGGAAAATAAAATCAAATGCTCTTTGAGTTAGTGCTTCAAGGTCAGTCTTGGATCAGAAAGCTACATGTAATTACTTGGGGCTTAAATTTTAAGACCCACTTGAAAAATAAGTTACCTCCTCAAAAGAAAATTAAAAAGAAAGAAAAAGAAAAAAAGCCCACAGATGAAACCATCACCTTGTTACTCAATAAAATCTTCTGTTGCTACCTAGAAGAAACTAAAATAAATTTCTAAATCCCACATTATTTTTCTCTTTGCCAACTTTTTTTACCTTCTTTAAAAAGACATTAAAAAAATACAGCTTCAGGCATCATAATGAACAAGACTTCTAAAGAATGCATTATGGTTGGATAAATTTAAATTTGCTCTAAGGTCATAAAGTTATGGAAATTTCCTTAACTATACTATTGCTAGAATCTGCTGAAATGAGCACTTTCCCTGCCCTCCCAAAGGGCAGCTGGTATCTTGCCCATTTTCCTTAGCTAACATTTTGAGTATTTTCTATGTGCAGGGTCCTACACTTTTCATGTTATAAGGCCCATAAATTCTTGTAACAAACCTATGAAATAGGAACTACAGTATTTCAGGGAATATGTTCCAAGACTTACAGTGGGTGCCTGAAACCTTGGATAGTATCAAACTGTACGTATAATATGTTTTTTCCTATACATACATACATACCTCTGATACAGTTTAAATTAGGCACAGTAAAAGCTTATCACCAATAACCAAAAACCGAACTATGATAACAATCTATTCTAATAAAAGTTATATGAATGTGGTATTTTTTTTCTCTCTCTCTCAATTGCCACTGTGCGGGTAGCATATACAGCGTGGATACACTGGAAAAAAAATGACTCGTATTCTGATGTGCCAGAGCAGGACAACATGAGATTTCATCACACATAATGTTTGTTTCAGGAATTTTCCTTTAATATTTCCAGTCTGTGGTTGACCAAGGGTAACTGAAACCACAAAGAAAGTGAAACTGGGTAAGGGGGGCTGCTGTACTATTATGGCTGTTACAGAGATTAGCACGTTGAGGCACAGAGAGGTTAAACAAAACCAACAAATTAATGCCTGAAATATATCATAAACAGCGGGCATACCTTCGGAATCTTAGAATTAACCTACTATACATTTTTGTTGAAAATCAGAGCTATTAATTTCAATGTTTATAATGATTTCTTTTATTCAGATCTTAAAACCACATCTAAAATATTCCACTGACCCCCCCAATTTATTACCAAGCTTTCTAAGAAGCAAAACCTATGAATTCCCCACTCATAAGTGCTGAAAACCTTATCAACAGTATGTTAAAAGCCATCATAAGCTGGGTGTGGCAGTGGCACACGCCTGTAATCCAGTGTCTCAGGAGGCTGAGGTAGGAGGATCACAAATTCAAAGTGAGCCTAGCAACTTAGGAAAACCCTGTCTCAAAATAAAAGATAAAAAGGACTGAGGATGTGACTCAGTGGCTAAGTGCCCCTGGGTTCAATCCCTGGTCCCCCCACTCCAAAGCCATCATTTTGTGGTGACATGAGAAAGAAAACACAACTGATAGCGAGGCGGTCTCTACATCATAAATGCAGATCCCAAAGTGTCCCAGACGAGCCTCATGCTTGTTGATCTGCATTTTTTCACTGTGCCTGCCAAGTCAGACTCCTGCCACACGCAGCTACAGCTCATGTCATTCCAAGCTGTACAATTTTTAGATCTCTTCATTCCAAAAGTCAGGAAATCAGTCCCTTTCAAAATAGCTTCGAAAAAAAAATAAAATACTTTGGAATTAACCTAACAAGGGAAATCAAAGATCTCTTCAATGAAAACTATCGAACATTGAAAAACGAAATCCAAGATGACCTAAGAAGATGGAAAGATGTCCCATGCTCTTGGATAGGCAGAATCAATATAATAAAAATGGCCATTCTACCGAAAGCTTTATATAGATTTAATGCTATCCCTATAAAGATACCTATGTTGTTCTTTACAGACATAGAAAAAGCAATTCTCAAATTCACTTGGAACAATAAGAAACCAAGAATTGCCAAAACACTACTAAGCAAGAAAGATGAAACAGGTGGTTTTGCCATTCCAGATCTAAAACTATACTATAGGGCCATAGTAACAAAGATAGCATGGTGCTGGTATCAAGATAGGAAAGAAGACCAATGGAATAGAATAGAAGACCCCAAAACAAATCCTCAAATCTTTAAACATCTGATTTTTTATAAAGGGGGACAAAATATTACATGGAGAAGTGACAGACTCTTCAACAAATGGTGCTGGTCAAATTGGTCATCCACTTGCAGAAAATTGAAATTAGACCCATATCTTTCCCCTTGCACAAGAATCAAATCAAAATGGATCAAGGAGCTAGGTATTAAACCAGCTACGTTGCAACTGATTGAAGACAAATTAGGTCCAACACTTCAACATTTGGGAGTAGGCAAAGACTTTCTCAACATGTCTCCAAAAGTGAAAGAAGTAAAGTCAAAAATCAGTGAATGGGCTGCCATAAAGCTAAAAAGCTTTTGTACTGCCAAGGAAACAATCAAAAGAGTCAAGAGGTTTCCTACGGAAATGGAGAGAATCATGGGCTATGATTCCTCTGACAAGGGTCTCATATCCAAAATCTCAAGAGCAAGGATGAGAGAGAAAATGCTGCCACATTCCGTGGACTCTTAATAAAATGTCCTTTTTCATGAGGAAAAGAGTCTGGCTCCTGACCCTATGGGTTAACAAGTTCTAGAATACGTTTTTTAAGTTGAAAGATTTTTAATTAAAAAAATATATAAAATTTTTATTGACAAGATGTGATCTAGTTTGGAAGGAAAATCATTCTATTCTGACCACCATCCAAGCCCTCCAAGATATACTCCTTGTTCTCTTAAAGGTATGCAAAACTTTTTAAATTCCAGGAAAAATCAATGGCCAGTAACCCAAGAGAAGAGTGGCCCTGCAAATCACCAAGGGCCTCAGGACTGTTTGGGAATCCCGCAATGCCTCCTGCAAAGCAGAATCTGCCTTTCAGCCCATTAAAACGCTCAAGAGCAGATTCCAAAGGGCAACAGGAGGAGGCAGGCACAGAAAGGCAATTCACAAAGACGAAATCAGCTTTCATTTGCTTTGGTGCTGCAAGGTACCTGCTTAGGAAGAAAAGGCTAAGTCCAAACTCATTCAATACCAAGGGCACCGTGGGCAGATGCAGACAGGAGTAAACCCGCAAAGAGCTTACAGTCTGCTCATGGTCTCCAGCACCGGACTCCACAGTGAGGACAGTAAATCCTTAAAATAAAAGAATCTGGGGGCTGGAGCGGTGGCTCAGCGGTTACAGCACTTGCCTGGCATGCGCGAGGACCCAGGTTCAAACCCTAGCACCGCGTATGCAACGAAGTCTCAGAGCAACAAAAGTCACATGAAAAATTAAACAAAAATTGATTTTAAAAAATAATAATAAATAAAAGAAAGTGAAGTAGGATTGGGAATGTGGCTCACTCATAGAGCATCTGCCTAGCATGCATGAGGTCCTGAGTTTGATCCCTATCACCACCAAAAACAAAAAAAACAAAAAAAAAAAGAAAAGTGAAATGCTTTCGCAACACATGATAATAAGCCAGTATTGTTAATATTAATAATCAGGAGGAACCTGGAACACACAAGCAGTCTATAAGCAGAATACAGATGTAGGCTCTGTGATGATGCGGTAAGCAGCCCAGCATGCCATAAGATGTAGGACAACACAATTAGATCTATGATCAGAAAATGTCACACTAGCAGCTACACGCAACAGCTGGCCTGAAGTAGGGAAAAGGGGTCTAGAAGGACCTTGTATACACCTGAGTACCATCCAGGCACATGCAGCTGCTTTGTAACAGTTCAGGTTCTACAGGCACAAAGTGATAGGGGACATAGGGGACAGACAGATGTGAGTAGTGGGAATACAAGGTTGAGGGGATGAGTCTAGAAAATGGACCCACCGTGCTGACCCCCACATGCTTTCTTTTCCAAGAAGCAATTTACCCGCAGCCCTGCCTGGCTTAATAGACAGAATATGTCACATTCCTCAGCAAACTACCTTTATCTGCAGGGGATACGCAGACCTGCAATAATGTCAACAAGAGGAACCCAAGTTACCCTGAACACCCCACCCTGCTGTTCTAAATGAGCAACACTGAGCTCAAGCACCACCTCCTGACAGCGGCAGGACCTCATCCTCCTCCTCCACAGTACTTACCAAGGATTGCATTGAAACAATTACCAGTTTAACCAATGATGCTGGTGCTTTCCTTAATGCCTGCTTTACAGGAATCTTAACCAAGGCTCAGACTCAAACAGTATAACCCCTGGCCTAAAGGACATCAGATGGTGTCCTGCTTCCAGGTACCCCTCCACCTTGTGGACTCTATGCTCTCCTTCCTTAAATAAATCCTACTCCATTTACTCTTCAAAAAAAAAAATTACAAGTTTACATGGGTGGTCACCTGCTGAAATCATGTGTGGTTACAGTTTTACATATTATATTTCCAGTACCTAACACTGCCGTGGTGCGTGGGACCTTGATAAAGTCTCACTCACCTGATATCAACTCTAGGAAGTCTATTTTCAAATTCCTCATTTGGAATTGCACCCTCTCGCACACCCCAAAGCACCTGTTTTTTAATGAAAACATATTTCCCAGTGTTCCTCCCATTACAGTGATGTACGTGTACATGTGCATGTGCGTTTGCATGCACGCGCTTTTTCCTCCAACGGATCGACTGCAGGAAGGCGAGGACAGTTTCCTGATTCACTCTTCCAACAACCTTTTCACAGTCAAAGTCATACTGTTCATGTGACAAATATGTGAACTGTTGAAAAGTTGACACCACCAACTGCTTTAAGCAACCCAAATGGACACGAAGCTTACTTGTTTCTGGTTGAGTTGCCTTTTCCTTCTTAGCACCGCTGCCACTGGGGTGGGATCGTTTCCGGATCATGGACATGAGGGATCTTTGGTGGAAAGAAAAAGACCAACAGATCTTACTGTAGAGTAAGACGTGCCTTGTGAACCAACAGACAAAATGTGTAGATTCTAAATAATCAGTGAAGCCCAACTCTCTTGCAGGTGCATGAACACATCACTAGAATTTAAGACTACTTTCCAGTTTTGAGACTCTTAAATTTTTTCATCTTTTTAAAGAAATATGTCTCATTCCTTTTTGTGCAAAACCAAACTAATTACCAGAGGGAGGTTCTGCAGTGATTACTAATACAATGCACACATATTTATTTACAAAGGAAAACAGATATAGAAGATACTTCCCTATGTACACATAAAATTCAGAAACAGCTATTTATATAGTACATGTTAGGGACAAGGAAGAATGAAAGAATTAAGAAATGTTTCACGTGAAAAAGAAAAAGCAGTATATGTTACCAATAAATCTCAACTTATCAAATACGGGCATAAAAATATCTGAATCTGCATGCAAGAGACCAAATATTTAAGAATAAAATATATTTAGACCACTGCTTCTCTAGTCTGTTTTTAAAATCTATATAATATCCAAATTATGATAAATTGAACCATACTGAAAATTTAAAACCTCCATATGTTGAGATACTACAATAGGGCTGGAGCAGTGGCTCAGAGGTTTTGGTGCTTGCCTGGCATCATGAGGACCCAAGTTCAAATCCCAGTACCATGTACACAATGAAGTGTTGGAGCAATGAAAGTCACAAGAAAAACTAAAATAAAGTTGATTCTCTCTTTCTCTCTCACTCTCTCTTTCACTGTCCCTCTCTCTTAAGAAAAAAAGATACTACAATAACTAAAAAAGATGTTACAAAATATATAAAGAAAGTTTTTTAAAAGTCAATGAAAACAACAGACAACACAATAAAAAATGGAAAAAAAAATCTTCAACTGCCGTAAGAGGATTTTCCTCTGTACAAACAAGAAAAGTGCTTGAATTCCTTAATTTTTAGGGAAACAAATTAAATCCACATTTAGATATCATTATTTGCTCATCAATTATTAAAAAAATAAGACTGATAACATCAGATATTAGTGCTGAAGAGCTCTCAAAATGCCGAGGGCATATAAGCTGATTAAGTACCATTTTGAAAAACTCTTTGGCATCATGTACTGGAACTGAAGATGTACATATTCTACAACCCAGTGATCCCACTACCTCACAGTTCACAGAAATGCAAGCAAGCACTTGTGTACTAGAATACATGTGCAAGAATGTTTACACGATTTCTATAATTTCCATGAACTGGCAATAACTCAAATGCCCATCAGCACCACATTGGGTCAGTACCTTCTGAGACATTCATCAAGTGGATTAAACATCAATGAACAGGAAGGAACCTCAGCTACACAACCTCACGTGGAAAGTCTTACAAACTAATATGGAGCGAGGAGAGCAAGACACAACGAACATACGAAAATTCCAATTATATGAACTTCAAAAACAGGCCACACTGATATTTATAGTAGTAGAGGGACTGTTGGGGCTCAGAACGCAATACTCCAAAGCAGAGCACTTGGTACGCTTAGTACTTTAAACTGAAGGCCACTGAGAAGACTCTAGAAGGTCTCTCTGACCTTCCACTGCCCTCCTGTCTCCCACCCCTCTTCCTCTCCTAGGAGCAATTCATAGAAACCAAAATTCCTTCTCCCTGGCCTTTCTGCATAGGAACTGGCCATAAAGACATTCTCTGACGCACCTCATCTGACAGTAGGTCCTACCAGCCTCAGGGCAGAGGGTCCTACCTTCCACCCAGAGGAAGCAGTGTGCACAGAGAAGCCTGGAACAACCTGGGCACACAGGCCTTGCAGTGTCCCTCCTCAGTCTGTTTCCGTTAGCTCAGACCTCTTCGTCCACTCACATTTCTACACAGCTGTCCGCTCTTCATCAAGCCCAAGCATTTGAACAGTTTCCCCTGGGGCTTGGGGCCTCCATTCTCAACACTCTTGGGTCATGCAAAACTCTGATTAAGTACATCAGTAATGCTCTTATCTCATTAACCTGTCTTTCATGATAGGAGTGTCAGCCGTGATCCTTACAACCAGTGAGGAAAGGCACCATGCCTTCTTCTATCCCTATAGGACACAGATGTAGGCAGGAAAAAACCATCTTTAAAAGAAGCAAGGGTGGGGCTGGAGCTGTGGCTCAGCAGTTGGAGTGCACCCAGGTTCAAACCCAAGCACCACATATACAACTGAGTGTCGGAGAAACAGAGGCCAGATGAAAACTAAATAAAGTTGATTCTCTCTTTAAAAAAAAAAAACAATACAATAATAACAAAAGAGGCAAGGAAACAATGCCTCTGTGTACCACCGCTCCAAATGAATGGATGAAAGCTTCAAGCAACTGTCACCCAAATGGGTGACACAATGAACTTACGGCAATTTTCACCCTGCGGTTCTTCAAGAACTGTTCTTCTTCATCGTTAGAAGCGGAAGGTACACATATCCTAGGAGCCAGTGGAATGAATACGTGTATGTCAACTGACTGGGCCAAGCATGCCCAGATATGTGATCAAACGTGTTCTGGGTGTTTCTGTGAGGGTGACTTAAATGAGACTAATATTTAAATCAGTAGACTGAGAAAAAAAGGTTGCCCCCTGTTACTTGGTGAGCCTCATCCAACACCGAGTAAAACAAAAATGCCAGCCCTTGCCTCCATCAGGAAGAACTGCTCCTGCCTGCAAAATGGAACATCAGCCTTTTCCTGCTTCTGAACTTGGAACGTCCCCCTGGCCTGGCTGGGTCTCAGCCTGCCGGTCTTTCCAGTGGAACTGTACCACAGGTTCCCAGCCCTCCAGCCTCAGACGGAAGCTAAACCGCCATTGGCTATCTAGGGTCCCCAGCTTGCGAGCTCCCACTACAGCTCTTGTGACTTATGAGCCTCCCATAATTACATGGGCCAGTTCCTTATTGATGAATCTGCCACAGTCACATGCCACATAACATTTCAAAGACAGACCACATGTACAATGATGGTCCCATAAGAGTATATCACCTAGTGACAATCACAGCTTAAGAATACACTATGACGTTTACAGAACGAAATGGCCCTAATATAATATGCCTTTCTCAGAAGGAATGCCCATTGTTAACAACATGTGACTGTTTCTATCTGTCTCTAACTGTATCTGCACACACCCCTGCTGCTGGGTCTGCTTCTCTGCAGAATTCTAGCTAATGCACCCATCCATCTCTCCAGGAACCATTCTTGCTCAGCACCTGTCCTATCTTCTCTCCTTGTTATGGTTTAATTATAAGGTGTCACCAAAAGCCGATGTGTGAGAAAATGCAGGACAATGTAGGGGGAAATGATTAGGTTGTGAGAGCTTTCACATGGTCCACGCGTTAATCAACTTAAATGGATTAAGTGGGTGTTAACTGTGGGCACCTAGAGTGCGGCTGGGGAGGTGGTCACTGGGGGCGTGCCTCGGTGAGCAGAACTCTCTCTGTTCCTGGCTGCCATGTCCTGAGCTGATCCTCTACTCATTTCTGCCGTGATGCGCTGCCTCACCTCAGGCCAGAGCGATGGAGTTCGCCATCTGTGGACTGAGACTTCTGCAACTGTGAGCCCCAAATATAGGTCTCCTCTAAAATTGTTCTTCTGAGGTCTTTTGGTCACAGCACCAAAAGGGCTGACTCAAACACTCCTCTAACACAAAATGACCAAAGCGTGCCCTCTTCCTCTCTTTCCTATGGCCTACCTGACCTCTAGGTCAAGGGAGTAGGAAGAGGAGGGAAAAAGTAATCAAGCCCCCACTTTCATTTCTACCCAGTATCTACATCAGGGTAAAGCCAATGGCTCGGGAACAAGGCTAGAAAACTTTGACTGACGGGGTCAAAGTCCATCAAAACTTTTCAAACACATGCAAACATATTTCTTTGATAAGAAAAAGTATTATTCACACAAAAAAATTCTGAAAAATTATCTCCTAAATCCATCTTAAAATAAAAGCCATTCATATTATTCAATAAAAATTTTATTTAAAGAGGCTTATAAAAGGGGCTGGAACAGTGGCTCAGTGGAATCACACCTGCCTGGCATACATGAGAACCTAGGTTCAAACCCCAACACCACACACACAATAAGTGTCAGAGCAACAAAAACCAGATGAAAAACTAAATACAGTTGATTCTTTCTCTCTCACTCTTCTACTCTCTCTTAAACAAACAGAGGCCTATAAAAGAGTTCATGCCTAAGAGTCCTGAATCTTACATCTGTTTCTCAATCTATCTGTAAAGCACTCTTTGGGGGAAAAAATTCTATTTAGGTAATGCTTTACTTTTAATTCTAGGGGTTCTCAACATTTCTGAGACTAAAAATTACAGGCCAACAGCAAGACTGTAATTGCTTTTGAACAGTTTTCCCTCTTTACAGAAGTGACCTTTCTTATCAGCGCAAAATTCTGCACCTGAAAGAAAGATCAAAGTGATGAATGTCCAATTTTAAATGTCAAATTTGGAAAATCTCCTATAGATTCAGCTACCCAGGAGAGAGAGAATTTGAAATACCTGAAATTCTTTCAATTAACTCTTGGATCGATCACGTGTAAAAATTATCTAACCTTAGCTACTTCAATGACTTAAAGTAGATTATGTCATACCCTACTCAGTAAGGGAAGGTAATGAGAATCTTTTTAAAAAGCAAAGTCCCATTTTCATAGTCATGTGGGAGGAACATGCTACACATTCTATTCAGATGGATCAGCAAAGGTACAAAGTCGGAATAAATGGCCTCTCTGTGTGAAAGGATTAAACAAATCGCATGAGTTAATGAAAGCTAAAAAATCTTGCAAAAGTTCAAATGCCATTTGTTCAGGAATAAAGTATACAAAGCAGCTAACTATGTGGCACAAGGAGGCCACTGGTCACCATTGCAAGTAGGTTCCTTCTCTAATTCTGGAGGGCAGCATGGAGAACCACAGAGGCCAAAAATGAGTACATGATGTTCCAGGGAGACACCCACTACCATGACATCACCTCGGGCTTCACAAAAACGGAACTCCGGTCTGCAGATGTGATTCCTTTCCCAGGGAAATTAAACATCAATTATTTTCCTTATAGAAGGTTCCTCTCTCGGCATTATTCAAGGTTAAAATATGATGATAGGGATTAAAAAGGAGTACTTTTAGATTAATTACTGGTTTATGACAATTAGGAGACTTAAGTATTAGCTTAGTACTTTGATGTTTAAAATAAGTAAATCAACTAGAGCTTTCCAAATTCAAATCAGTGAGAGAAAACGAGTGAAAACATCCTGGAGACATTCCTTAGTCTTATAGGACTTTACAAAGGAGATCCTAATGTTATGGAATGAACCTTTTAAAGTGGAACATCTAAGATGAAAAAAGCAATGCCTAACTCCTGGGTTTGGAACAACCATGTGCAATCTCATGTTAACAAAGGAAAATGCAGGCCTTGGGAATTTCTTTGCTAAGTGTTTTTTTTTTTTTTTAAGTGTTTTTTGTTTTTTTAAGAGGGGGAGAGAGAGGGGGAAGGGAGAATCAGTTTTATTGATTCTTTCATCTGGCCTTTGTTTCTCTGACACTTAGCTGTATATGTGGTGCCAGGCTCTGAACCTGGGTCCTTGCACATGCCAGGCACGTGCTCCAACTGTTAAGGCACCACTCCAGACCCAAGTGTTTTGTTTGCTTTTTTTTTAAAGCCAATACTATACATATTATAAGAAAGGAATAATATATTGGTTGGTCTTTAAATTTTTTTCCAAGAGGAACACCAGTTGCTCTTTCATGTTTTTTACCAACCCTCTGAGGACTCAGTCTAAGCTGATATTCAAAAGAAAAAGAAAAAAAAAAAACCAGTACCACCAGCACTGCTGTCAGGGTCCCCAAGGGTCCTGGGGCAGAGTGGCCCTCCCGGGATGCTTACCGGATAGGATTGGGCGGAGGAGGGGGCAGTGGCGGTGGAGGCGGTGGTGGAGGAGGAACTGAATTCTCAGACTGGTTCACCCGTTTCTGGAGTTCATCCACTGCACAGAGAGCAAACATTCAGCAGACCAGAAATAGGCAACCTAACATCTTTTATCCACATAAAAAGAAAAACATAACCTCCCTCAAAATCAAGTGCTTTTTATTGAGGCAAAGTTGGCAATTTCAATAGGAAACTGCGGACTTTTTGAACTGTTCCTTATCTAGTCTATCACTAAAGGAGAAAGGCCTTCCATCTGTACAAGAAAACATTACACTCTTTCTCCTGCATGTGCAACTTCAGAAAACAATTCGAGGCACTGGCTAGCGGGTAGGAAGCCAGGGTTGAGTAGGTTGAAGAAATATTTGTAACAATGGAGCATGCTACTGGAACACTAAGGAATTGTTAACGCTTGACTTTAAAAGTGTATAGACCATGAGTTACTTTTAAAGATGACATTTAGTTACGGATTTTAATAGCTGCATACTTCTCTCCTCCGCTTAATTTCCTTTAAAAACTATAAATGTGAAAGTTCCTGATTTTAACCAGACTCACATTCCTAAATGCCTGTAATTCAGAAACTTTCTGCTCTTTTGAAGAGCATTCTGGAAATACAATGTATTCATTCCATTCACCCGAGTCACTAATGAGACAGACATTTATTGAGCACCAACAATGTCAAAGGGCCAATGCACAGGGTGCTATTGGAAACAGCAGAGTTCCTGACTTTAAGAAGCTCAATTTAAATTTACATCACAAAGATAAACTCAGAGCTATTGGCCCAGCATGCCCAAGACCCTAGGTTCACCCCCAGTTCTGGGGAAAAATGCTTATTTCCAGATGCTAATCCTACCCTATGGGCCAATGAGTAGCAGGTGCCCAGAACTGTGCTCAGTAGCGCACTCTCTCCATGACTGACTTCTGCTTCCCCCTAACCACTTAAGCAGGCGGTGTGGGCCCCGTTCTCAGCACCTAGAACCCTCCCGTTATTCCACATGTGTGTATCACTCTCTTCAAAGACTAGAAGAATGGTTTCTTTTCTTCTGAATTTTTTATTGTACCCTAGAGTAGGACTGGGTCCCCACACAGCAGATTCTAAATAAAAGCATTCAAACTGAATTGCAAATGTCTCTAGTCTCTGCCACTTCCACTCATCATAAAGATGGCCTCAGTTACTCTGCAATTTGCATAAAAGAATGGAAAAATTGTTCATTTTGGATAAATTTTTATAAAATAAATTGCAATCAATTTTCATTGTGGATTTTTAAAGCATTGAATGTTTTTAAAAGGGGAAAAAAAGCCTAGATGGTTCTTCTGCAGATTTCAAAATTCTAGTATAAAATTAGCCAAAAATATCTGAAGTGAATATTGAAGCTGTTATAAAGCGAACAGACCTGCCTCCTTAAATTACCCACCTTCTCACAGAGACTTAGACGTATGCTGTGTAGTAATCCAACTTGCACATTCCCGCTAAGCCTTCCAGCCCTGAATGAATAAATCCTTTGATTTAAGCATCCCCTGGTGTTTTAAAAGTTTTTCCATTTAATATATATATTGTTGCCCACTTCATTGTTAGGTGTGGCACAGGAAGTATTACTTCAGGTATATAATTAGACACCAAAGACGAAGGGAGTATGAGCACCAAAGATGAAGCTATTATTTTTTTAAAGTTTAATTCTTTTTTAAAAAGCTCTCTAAAATGAACAAAATAAAGTCAGTACTTAATGAACACTCATCTCCGAAGCCCTGAGAAAGGCTGACGTCTTTGCCCACACTAATGGCATCTCTGTGTCTTAATTCTGTGCATGATGTTCACAAAGGCTGAAGGTCCCAGAATGACCTTTGTGAATCACTGGAGTACAGAGGCTGAATTCCACTAGCTGGAAATGAAGGAATATAAAAGCAGGTCTTGGTATTTTTTTGAGAGCATTCAAAACTAACTATATGCCAGGTTTTGTCTCTGGCATGAGAGATTCACAGGTGAAGAGAGAGAGGAGCCTGCTCGACGTGTTTACCAGAATGCTTTAAATTTCTGGACTTCTCCTCCGAATTCTGGTATTTCAATTCCAGTTCCTTCTTATCTTCTTCTAGAAGCTCCAGTTGCTGTTTGAGGTTATGGATCTCTTTGTGCAGTGCTTCATTCTCTAGTTTCTCCTCTAATTCTTTGACCTGTAAGTTTTAAACAAACTTAATGGGGTTTTAGGCTTTCCTTTATTGATGAAAAGGGAAAAAAAATACGTATTTTCATTAGACTTTGCAGAAAGATCTCAACCCATCTTAAAATCACATAAATTCTGGATAAGATAATATTTAAAATCATTACCAGCTCTTTGATTTAATATGAACTTACTGGGGAGTTATGTACCAAACATGAATTTTTAAACATGTCACCAAAGTAAAATGATACCCAAAAAGTCACTTAAAATAGATTTTAAATATTTTTGTGCCTATTTTCAAGAGAAAAATTCAAGCATATTCAAAAACACCCTCAAGAATCACAATTTGCTAATAAGTATCAAAAAACTTAAAAAAGAGAAAAAAGCAAAAAAGCTGGGCATGGTGGCACATGCCTGTGGTACATACCTGTCTGTAGCTCCTGATGCCCAGAAGATGGAGACCCCAACTCAAACAAAGAAAGGCCCTTAGGACCCAGTAAAACTCCTTTAAGGAATTTGTTTTAAAAAAATACTCAGACTAATGTACAAACAGATTCACTAAAATGTTCTTTACAACAGTGAAAGACTGGGTATTACCTGAATGTCTACCAGTACTATTGATTTAAGAAATGAGGATGTGTTCTTTAAATGTAATACTGTACAATCATTTAAAAATCACATAAATTACTATATAAGGAAGGTGAAGATATATTACCAATTGAAAAAAAATAGGTTATAGAATACTATGCTTGGTATGATTCCACTTAAAACACATACATGCACACATGTATACTCATTAAATTTTATACTTACGTAAAGTTTAGATCTGCACCAAAATATGGAATTCTTAGGTAATCTTAATTTTAACTTTTTCTGTATTTTAAAAATTTATTGTTAAGGACATGTTAGTTTTATAATTACAGAAACAATACAGCTCTGCTTAATTTTTTTTTTTGTTTATTTTTTTAATCTGGCCTTCGTTTCTCCAACAATTAGCTGTATGTGTGGTGCTGGGGTTTGAACATATGCTAGGCATGCACTTTAACCACTGAGCCACCGCCCCAGCCCCAATATAGCTGTGCTTAGAAGATTGCTTACTCTACTAGAGAATCTGTCAACAAGTAAATATTTTAAGCCACATACATGAAAGACTATCCAGAAGAAATGCATAGTATAACAGTTTCAGAAGTAGTGATTGCTATGATTTCTCTGCCCCTTCCCTGACCAGGTAGGTATAAAGTAATTGAGGCCTATGAGCAACTCAAGTCAGTAGGTTCCAGGCGTGTATTATTTACTAAATGAACTAACTACAAGTAGTTGGACTTCTCAGAACCAAAAGTTAAAACTCCAGCATAAGCTGAACAAACACATTTATTGTCTGTCTCTATTTGAAAGGCAATTTCTTTCATGGGGACAGGAAAAAAGAAATTCCTTCCCTCCCACCTGGTTCCCTAGTCCTCTTTCCCTGCGGCAACTGCTGTCACCGTCAGTCCAGAGGTTCTCCATACTATGCCAATACTTTTTTTTCTTTCTTTCCTTTTTTATTAAGGAGTTGAGTTGTTATACAATCATAGATGCACATAAAGTGACAACATGACATGCATTTGATTCTAATCCAAAGTCACCCCATCACCCACCCCCCAGTCTCTTGATTCTTCTATATTTCTCCCTACAACAGCTATAAATGTCTATCTATCCATACAAGATTATGAATTTTCCAGCATTAAATGATTGCATAAGTATTATTTGGGTTCTGGGGGGGAGGAGTATGCCACGTTGTGGACTGCCTCCCTAGATCCCTCCCCATGGTCCTCCCTCTCTCCTCCCCCCTGCCTCGCCCCTTCTCCCCGCCACCTCTCCCTTCTTCCCCCACCCCTCCCCATCTATGGTTCTCCTAGATTGCCTGTTACTTCAACTGTGGTGAGTCTAGTACTTTTACTAAGGAAACAAACAAACAAAAAATCAGCCAGACCTCACCATTATCTTGGGGGAAAAAAACTTCCAAAGATTGCATGCCCACACTGGTGCTCAGAGAGACTATGACAGCTGAAAATGAAGAACAGTTCACAGCCTCTCCCCAGCTAGGTGCATCGTTAGTAGTATAAATATCAACATGATCCTCATTAAGCAGCTCCCTTAACTTGCAAGTCTTTGGCCCACCTCATCCCTGCTCCCTTTCACCAACCACAGTGACTGTCCTCTCTGCCCAGCACAGAGGTCAGCCAAAGAGTTCTACTCGCACCAGCTGAAATGACTACACATATGCATTCCTGCACATCTGCACAATCAGACATTTTCTCTAAGCAAGTGATCCTGCCCACATGGACTCTTTGAGACCTATGCCCTGCAAGTTCCATGAGACTGATACACGGTCCTTGTGTCTGCAGTCTCTAGAAACCGTAAGTTCTCCAAAAACCCAGATTCCTAGACTGTGTATCACTGAAGGCTTTGTTGACTCTTATCTCTTTCCCCTTTCTTCTTTTAGAACATCCTTCAAGATTGGTTTCAAGATCACTATAACATCTACCGAAGTGTGCTCTATATTTTAGTTGGACAATAATTTAATTTGTAGTTATTTTTTCTAAAAGGTGATTGGAAGGACTCAGTAACCAAGGTAAATATGGAACTATAAAAGACTGGACTGACTCCTCTCATTTTAAGGGGTGTGTGTGTGTGTGTGTGTGTGTCGCCTCCTAATAAAATCTGTTACCTTTTGCTGATGCTGAATTTTCTCTTCTTCAAGTTGCTGAATGAGTTTTGCGTTTTCATCCAAAGCTTTCAAAAGCTGCTGGTCAGGGACAGAGCTCTGAAGCAGAAGGTGGCTTTGTCTCTTGAGCTTGTTTTGTTCAATGAACATCTGCAAAAGTTAATTACAAAAATGTATATACTAATCGATCCCACATCCACCCTCAACTGCAACCGAAGCAACAGGAAAATATGTGGAGTTTTTATTCAGACATCAAAGGGAGTCCTGAACTGTATAACAGTCTTAGAAGCAGTGACTGCTGAGATTTCATTTCCACCTTTTATACAGTCTTCAGACCTTTATCCCTGCCTCAAAGAGGGCATATGCACAAGAATTCCATCCCTTGGTTTTCTAACATTTTATTATGGCCTTAAAATACATTAATACTGTCACAGATAATAAGTATCAAGAACTTACCTTGTGCCAAGCACTCTACTGAATATTTCAGAGGCCTTATTTTAATCCTCACCTCACTCCTCGAGTTAAGCACTTCTGCTATGAATAGGTACCATTTACTAAATGCTCTGTGATACACACAGTGATAACCATTTTATATTCATTATATCATCTAATCCTTAGACCAACTTTGTGAAATAGATATTGTCATCTGATTTTACTGATAAAGCTCAGAGGGGTTAAGTGACTTCCCCAAAGACACACATAAATGGCAACACCAGGATTTAAACATCTGATTTTATCTGTCTGATTTACAAGCTCATGCTTCTTACCACCTGACTAACCTCTGCTATTTACTAGACAATGTTTTAAGCTAATTAGTTCTGCCCTGGTTATGGAAGTAGTTAACAGTAGGAGGGCAAGGGGAGAAGAGAGACAGTATCCTAGTATCTGCTGAGCATTTCATAAGCAACTTTCATTTACTATCCATCTAATTCTCACAGCTCTGCACTATTGAAAGCATTAATTTCTGTTCACCTATTATTTCTTTTCCATACACTTCGGCCAAGTTAGCCAGTGGGTGATTCCAAGCGTGAAATGTTTTACAAACTCTGAAATCTCTAAATAGAAGAGCTTCATAGTTTCAGATTCTGTCTCTCTCTAGAGAGAGAGAAGGAGAGAATCAATTTTATTTTTTAAATCTGGTTTTTGTTTTCCTGACACTTAGTTGTGTATGTGGTGTTGGGATTTGAACTTGGGTCCTTGTGCATGCCGGGCAAGTGCTCTACCACTGAGCCACCGCTCCAGCACCCACACTTTCAGATCCTTAGTATCATTTTAAAATGTACATTTTACCTTAATGGTAAGATGTGCACTGCAAAATGACTTGCTGTACAGCATATATTCATTTGTCCAACAACTTCATTTACCACGTAACAGAAAAGTCGGCAAATAAAACTTAAGACAAAAAATTACTTTCTGTGGAAGCTAGAATACATGGGGAAGCAGTAGGTTAAACGGCTAAACTAATAACATCCTCAAACTGTATGATTGTCAGCATAATAGGGGGATGGTACCCTAGGATACTGGGAGGCGTAGGGAGGGGGATGGGTGGGGGAGGGCATTTGAAGATCTCCTAGAATACTGGAGAGTGGGAATATGGGCGAACCATCTCAGAAGCAGAGGTTATTCCTCCATGAGATACCCGTTTTATGCAAGAGTTCTCCTGAGGGAAACTGCAACAGGTGAATCTCAAGGGGGTCATCCATGTTTGGGCATTACCCCTGGATAACTATGTATATATATTTTGGTTATTGATAGTCTGATAATGTTTCCCTCTCATTTGTATCTCTATATACTCTTAATAAAAAAAGAAAAAGAAAAAAATTACTTTCTGTCAACCTTCATGTGGAAAGATCACAGATTTTATAACTGATGCAAGCTGTAAGCTTGGTCAGTGCTGACCTGGAAATCAAAATCAGGTCAAGAAAACACTATATTAAAATGCTCACATTTTCCTCCCAGTACGTCCTCCTGGGAGGGGGAAACGGCCAGACGCCTGCACTCTTTTTGACAGTGCAGGATTTATGAAAAGCTCACTGAACCACAACAGTGTTCTGCAAAGCTGAAACACACAGCAAAGTCAAACAGG
Organism: Aplodontia rufa; assembly: GCA_004027875.1. NCBI lineage: Eukaryota > Metazoa > Chordata > Mammalia > Rodentia > Aplodontiidae > Aplodontia > Aplodontia rufa. Next base: position 103,026 of record PVKS010000880.1, on the reverse strand, counting down.
AAAGCAAGCAATTTTACACAGTACATGAAGTCCACATCCTTCCACTTGACCCTCATCTCTACAGGGTGAGCAGGATCGTGTGTGCATGTGTGAGCAGGGCTGGGGAAGAACGGGCCTGCAGGCTCCAATGCACAGGAAGAACAATCAGTATTTCAGCCCAGAAACTGGGCCTTTTTTTTTTTTTCCTTTTTAAAGAGAGACTGACAGAAAGAGAGAATCAGTTTCACTCATTTTTTTCATCTGGTCTTTGTTTCTCCAACACTTAGTTGTATATGCGGTGCTGGGGTTTCAACCCCGGTCTTCGTGCACACCAGGCAAGCACTGTAACCACTGAGCCACTGGTTACCTGCACCAGTATCTGGACTTTTAAACCAATGGTTTAACTGAAATGAATTATTTCTGGTTACCATTACATATTTTTTTTATTTTTATTTTTTTAAAGAGAGAGGGACAGTGAGAGAGACAAGAGAAAGAGAGAAACAACTTTATTTAGATTTTCCACATGGCCTTAGTTGCTGCAACACTTGTTATGTACGTGGTGCTGGGGTTTGAACCTGGATCCTCGTGCTTGCCAAGCAAGCGCCGAAACCGCTGAGCCACCACTCCAGCCCACCATTACTATTAAGACAATGATTTCCTTCTTATAAATTTTCCCCTCTTGAAACTTAATTAGCTGGGGTCCCTTGCCAGCATCAGAAAGTTCCTCAAGGACTTGGCAGGAAAGGCCTGCGACCCGCAGCTGAGGCAAGCCCTGGGGTTTCCTTCCGCCAGTGGGTTTGGGGGCCAAGCTAGCAGGGCATCCACCCAGCACCAAAACCAAGTGGACACAAGCTCCCCAGCAAAGGCAGGGGAGACAGCACTGCCACCTCATGGCCTCTCTGGACTTGGCTCTCCATGGGGAAAAAGGACAGTGCTCCCCATCCAGGCAGCACCCTGGGAAATGGTTCACCTGCACCTGAGTACAACCACCTCCACTGTGTCACAAGGACACATGACGTCAAGGCAGGGATGTTAGCTACACGAGCCTCTCGCAAAATTCCATAATGATCCCTGGACAGTAATACTGTAAGAGGAAGACAGACAGACGGACAGATAGAGATAGATAGATTTCCTCTAAATAACAACAATAACTTGAAGAAAGCACTCATTAGGCCACCTTCTCTAAACTTTAAGATGCCTACATTTAAAATCCTAAATAACTCCTCTTCTAAAAAGTATCTCAAGAAAATTCAATCACCAAACACTAATGCATTTAGCTTTTAGCTCTGCTAAGAACTTGTTGGTTCAAGCCAGGAAGCTATTCTTCTATCAGACAAACAACATCACAGGCACTGAGAAATTTCATAAATCTTTTTGAAATGTAGTAATGAGAAAAAAAAATCTTAAGTTGTTAAAAATCTTATGTTATCTTTTCAAAATAACACTATAATATCTGAATTATTCAGAAAGAGAAAAGAATTTGTTATGTAACAATCTCATAGTTTATTGGGAATACATATGGAAATAATGCACCCACATCTTAGGAAAAATACTACACTGACTAGCAAGAAAAAGCATTTTAAAATTATAAGAAAGTCTCATTAAAATTTTTGAACATGTTGATGAAATTTTTAAAACATGGTGAAAAAGACATCTGACTTTTTGCTGAAGGGGATCATTCTTTTTAAATGCACTAATAAAGAGAAGTTGATTTTTACTTTTTTACGCATTTGAGAATTGTTTGCATGCTTTCAAGTACGTATATTTCTTTTGCAATTAAAAAAACTATAAAGTACAAAAGCATTAAAAGCTGATATCTAAGGCTCTGGACTCGGAAGCTCCAAACGGGCAGGGCTGCAGGCCCGTTCCTCAGTGTTCCACTGTCAATCTCAACAGTGCCTGCTGCCATCCGATGCTGCTGTGTATGCTAAGAACAGAAGGCAAAAGCAGGAGCCCCTCTTGCTAAACTGCATCAGGAGCCATTCGGCAGCAGTAATCTGTTGGGTGGGGACTTTAAGGAGTCTTCTGGGGAGCATTAGATGTTTCATATTTTGATCTACTTGTGATTACATGGCTGTGTATAAATATATGCTTGTATTAAATTCACTGAGTTGAACATTTAATTTGTACATTCTGAGCATGCATTTGCTAAAAAAGAAAAAAAAAAAGGTTAACCTGGCCATAATCCTGCCAAATGAATGCTTTCCCACTTTACAATTTTGTTACATGCAAACCATATAGCAGCCCCAGTCGAGCACCATCTTTTAAAGCTTTCTTCTCACTATTCCGTAGATCAGCTCTAGATAATGTAAAACTGTTGAGCACCACTGCAAATGTCCCTGCCACCAGTAACGTAAGCACCTTGCTCTCGCTCTCCCTGTTTAGACGGCCACCTCCTCACTGCGCTAACCCAGCAGCAGCCCTGTTCGCACTACAGCCTGGGCCCCAGCAGGTGTAAGGCAGAGTGAATCCTTGAAGTCCATACTCTTTCCCTAGCCATCTACTTCCACTTTACTGCGTGGCCTTCAAGTTCTTCTTTGGGCCACTTTGTATTCTAACATCCCTGTGCAAACAACTGAACTGAAAATGTCTTGAGATAAGACCCTGGCGTTTGGGTCGAACTCCGCCAACCTTTCCCGTTTCTCAAAGGAGGTGTCTTTGTGTTACCCCCACACTCCCCCATCCCTCACTGTTCATCTAGTTGCATTGTTTATACAGCTGCAGCTTCTTCCAGAAGGCTCTAAAACACTTCGATTCTGTCTTCTTTCTTACAAGTGGTAAGAGAAGAGTATTCACTCACCTTTCGTTAAACTCTCTAAATAAAGTGAAACCTACTACTTCAAACAGAACTACTTGGACTTAACTGTGTAGAGTTCACTGCTAGCACATCTATGCTCAATCACAGAAAGAACCCCCACACAAAACCACAATGTGATTTTTCAAATGTTGTTCCCATAAAACCAAGTCTTCCTTCTACGGCCTGCGTGCCTCTCACTAGGCACTTCTTTAGCTATTTCCTTCAACCTGTGCTGCGCACACAGATCCTGGATACATAAGCAGCACGGAGATCTCACTGCAGATCAGCTCCACACCAGGAGGTCAACCAGTGACTCCTCATTCCCCTGGAAATGAGCCCCAGAGCCAGGGAATACCCAAGAACTGCACGTCAATAGGCCGAGATCTACAGAAGCTCAAAACTTATCTCTGACATGAGAGGAACATCAGAGCACCAGACACAGGCTGGAGAAGGTGGATCCCACGGGACTGTTACCTGCGATGACCAACAAACAGGCTCAAGCAGGACGCGGCTTCACAAGTTGTAGGCATGGCTAAATGTGATTCCTGTACCCCACAGAGCACTTTATAGCTTAAACAATGCTGTTTAAAAATCACGCATTCGGTTCAGTTTATGCATCAATATCCATTTTACAGATGGTGAAAGTGAGTGTGAAGAGGTTAAGGACTTTCTGAGGTCAGACAATTAGTATCTGGCATGGCCAGAATCTGAACCCAGACATCTGCACCAACTTCAGTGATGCCATTCTACAGCTGTCTCCTTGACCCAGGTGCTCCTAAAGTTTTTGTTCAACCTCAAAAGGTTTTTATTTTCTTTTTTAACAGAAACATAATAAATGTGCATATTTATGGGGTACAGTGAGATAACCTGCTATTCGTGTGCGTGCTTGTGTATTTATTATGATCAAATCAAAGTAAATAGATTTCTATCTCCTTAAACATTTATTATTTCATTGTGCTGAGAACCTTCAAATGCTCCTCTTCCAGTTCTTTATGAAATGTGGAATAAACTGTTGTAAAGTGGTGTCATCCTATTGTGCTTCAGAACACTGGAACTTACTCTTCCTATCTGAATGTGTGCTGAATTTTATTTTTTGATTTGTCATCAGCAAAGCCTCTTAGGCAACAAAAATGCAACACCAGGTATCTGTGGCATACCTACCTCCTGTGCAAAGGACTCTGCTTTCTTTCGAAGGTCCTTCTCCAGCTCCAGGTTCACCTGCATCTCCTCGTACTCTTCCACTGCTAACATGGAGACTTGAAAAGACAAGGAAAAGGAAACAGGTGTTGTGCCACACCGATCACTGGCAACAGGAAAGAGCCTTATGCATCCACGCACCCTCATCTATTCCTGCTTGGCATATAGGCTAGAGGATGTCCTGGTAATAATGTCACTCAAAACTCTACAACTATTCACACCCTTTGATTCACCAATTCCATTTCTAGGAAGGCATATCAAGAAAGAATAAACCATGAGTAGGAGAATAAATTGCAGAGATTTGGATGCAAGGCTGTTCGGTGCACCAGCACCATGGAAAACAATGAAATCAACTAACATCAAAGGATCAGTAAGCCATAGTACAGAAAAGTATTCTGCTATAAAAATTATATTGCAAATGCAGACTTAGTGAATGAGCAGACATCCATGATATATTTTTTAAAAGAACTGAATTTCAAAAATTAGCGCAAAATTCATTCTTTTTAAGCCATAGATAAAAATACAAATAGGCATTTCACAGGACAGGGAACTTATGGAAGTCAATTAACATGTGTCAAGATGCTCACTGCCATTAGGAACCGGGGAATGAAAAGGAAAGTACTCTTCTATGCCCATTAGAAAAGGAATTGGTAAAAATTAAAAAGTGTGGCTGTAATGTTTGGAAAGGATACAGATCCACGGGAACAGATACACTGCCAACAGGAGTATAAAATGATATCTATTTGCAAAGTAACTTGGCATTACATAGAGAAACTGAAGATAAAAACAAGTGAAACCTGGAGACGTGAGAACGTTCGTAACACGTGACTTAAGAGCAAAACACTGGAAATGACTCAAAATCCTTCCAATTCTAGTGAATTCTGATAGGGTTACTTTGTAGAATATTATGCAGTAGTAAAAATAAACCTGTCACAGCTATGCCCTTCAACGTGGATAAATCTCACAAACATGAAATTTTGCAGAAGTTATAGCCAAAATGACTCCATTTATATCAGGTGTGATCACATGCAAAATTAAACAATGTGTTGTTCAGGGATACACATATATTTGGCAAAACTATCATATAAGAGAAAGAAAAAGATAAAAATTCAAGGGAGGGGTATGATCAGAGAGAGATGTTCATGGGCTTGGCAGGTATCAGTAGGTAAAGAGAGATTTTCCTGACTTGTATTCCCTTCCATATACATTATAAACATAGGTAACAAAAATTTAATGTATACATACATATTTAATTAGAAGAACAGTCCCTAACATGTTAATAGTGCCTATCTCTGGACTCTATAGGTTAAGATTTCTTTTCCCTCTCCTAGATGAATTTAAATTTCCCTCCAAAAATGTATTACCTAATAAAGTGGATATATAGAGATGCACATACACACGTACATGCATATATTTTTACATTACATATAAATTTTAAATTTTGTCTGTGTGTGTGTATTATTTTTAAGGGCTGTTCATGTTTACAAAGGAGAGAAACAGCCTTACATCCTTCAGACCCAGTGTCAGCGCTCTGTGCTGAAGAATCACTGTAGGTCAGAAACCTTCAAAAGGAATTTCCTGCCATGTAAAAGTGACACGCACACTTTGCTACTCTTGACATTCAGTTGCCTACTTTGTTCAATGATGGCACAGACAGGATGGAGGGGGTGATGACACCACCAGAAATTAGGTACAAGTTGGAGGCAGCACACCACCTGGCTGCTCCCGTGGGCCACCTGAGCCCCGAGCTGAGTCACGTCGCTGCAGTCCTTCAGAAGGCCCTCTTAATGGATGCTTTCACACACGCATCCACCAGGTACTTCAGACCTAACTGACTAAGGATGGGTTTGCTGCGTAATGACATAGAATTTCAAACTCTACAGCCTCCTCGGATGAAGGACCAAGAGTCTCACTCCAGAGAAGTAACGGAAGTGGCGGTTTGTGGTGTGAATTATAGGTCCCTGAGAGCTAAATGATTTTTAAAATCTATTTAAAAAAGGAACTTTATGAAGAAAACAAAGAAGACTGTGACTATCTGAAGCCCTGGGCAAGATAAGTGACCCTTTTCTATGTGCAGAACCCTATAATAAAAAGTGAATTTCCGCATATCCAGGTCCCTGACTGGGATCCCAGAGAAACGAGGTTGACCCCAGCGGTGCATTTATTTGTCCACGCCTCTCTTCCCACACAGGGGGCTCTCTGAAGGCAAGAGCCACATGACTAACCTCTGCAGAACCGTTTCCAGCGCCATGCATCAAGACGGTAGACTTCTACATATTTCTATCCGTAGATGAAGGAGGGCCTGAAGAAATGCTGAATCTAATGCGTCTCCCATGCTTAACTATGAGGTGTTTTATTCAAAAACCCCAGGGATGAGTGATGCAAAGATTGACAGCCACCACCAGTGGCAATGTGGAAAACCCCAGGTCTGAAGGATTTCCCACCAGCATGACAGCTTCTGGAGCAGGAATCAAGAGGCTGTGGGGCAGGAGGACAGGAGCACACCAAGTCTCCGCTACGGTTCGTGTGTTGAAAGCTTGGCCACTAGCGTGGTGATATTAGAGGTGGCAGAACCTTGAAGGGGTGGGCTTAGTGCTCAGTGATCACATTCCAGAGGTAGTGTTGGTCCCAGCTATCACCTTCCATCTTGCCCTGTGATCCCACCCTCTCAACCTGCACTCCCACTGTGATCCCATCCGCCCAAGCTGTGGGCCAACCAAAGGGGCCCTCACCAGCCCCAAATCCATGCCGTGCCATACTCTTGGATCTCTCAAACTGGGAACTAAATAAACGTCTTTTCTTCATCAAGTTCCCAGCCTTTAGTATTTTGTTACAGCAATCAAGAATGGACTAAAACAGTCCCCTCCCTTATCACTTCTGCAGGACTGTATGTACTTCAGCATCACTCCTGAAGCTAGGGACACAAGCAGCAACTCCCATGAGACCTGATGCTGTATTTTACAAGACTGATAAGGTGGGCTGGAGCGGTGGGTCAGCAGTTATGGCGCTTGCCTGGCATGCGCAAGGACACGAGACTGAGCCCCAGCACCACATACACGGCAAAGTCTTGGAGCAATGAAGGCCAAATGAAAAACAAAACAAAACAAAAAGACTGATAAGGTCACTGTGACTGAATCACACAGTTTTCTTTGGTTGTAGTCACTGGAGATATTGCTCTCTCACCGTGAGACCAGGTCTGACTTAATTGATCCATTTGTTTTTATATAATTCATTTAAATGGTCACAAGTCCCTCATGACCAGATAACTGAGAGCCTGACTTCAGGCACAGACCTGGGTGCAAGCTTGCACTATGCACGTCCATTTGCATTGTCTATTCCCCCTTGGTCCACTCTTCTCATCCTCTTGTTATCTTTTTGCATGGATTTACTAGATGACTATCAAAAACATAAATGCTGAGGGGACAGCCCAAATGGCCATGGTCCCAGGACACATGGAGGACAGAAGCAGCATTTATAGGTGATGTTTCAAAGCAAGTCATTTCTGAGTTCCTCAAGTGAGATCGCTTTCAAACGTCCCCAGTGACAAGAGTAGGAACGAAACAGGTCTGCTGCTAAGACAACACAGTCTAGGAGATTTGGGCTACAAGAATCTTGAAGCACAAAATGACACAAAATACATGCAAACAGAACAAACTGTGCATGTGGTCAGGAAGAACGACTGGAAAGACGTACCTTTGTTGCATTTTTCTAAGACTTTTCTCTGTTCAAGAACTTCTGAACTCAAAACAGCCTTTTCTTGTTTAACCTTATTTACCTAAAAATATAAGATTTGGAGGGGAGAAAACACCCAACATTGTAAAACAAGACATATGGCAATGTGTGATACTCAATGCGCAGTTTTCAACACAAAGTTGCAATGCTAAAAGAGTGAATGAGTTCGCCAGTGCTCAGCTTCGCAGGCGCTGCCGGCGGATGAACCCTGGGGGCCGAACTTCTACACTCTGATTGGCAACAGCAGTGGTCCCTAGAGATGGCATATCCCAACCCTCCGATGAACACACTTTCAATGTGAAAGTGCAATCACCGATCACCCTGAAAATACACAAACCATTTAGTTAGAGATCCAATACCCAACTAGGGGACTCATTCTGAACTTTGATGACTTTGGCTCAAATGTAATACATATGAAAATATTTTCTCCAAAACTTAAATTTCTGAAATAACATTTGACATCAATCATTACCCAATTGCTTTATGCTGCATTTTAAAAGGGGGTATCTTTTCACATTTTAAAAACAGCCAAAATACTACTATTGTACACCAGGTCAGGGGAGCTGGGCGGAGTGAGGAGATATGCAGGAGGCCAGCAGCTGGGGTCACTGCGCTGATGCTCTGAGTGCTAACTGGGCCGTGGGTACCTGGCAGCTCCTTGTTTAGTACACTGTACTTTTTCAGGTATCTGAGATAGTCATAATAAAAATGCGTTCTGAACTGTCTTCCAATAAGGTCTCTAAGAGGAAGGGGAGAGAATCTTAATACACAACCACCACTGAGGTATGGGGTGCCTAAGAATCTGCTTCCTGCATCTCTCCTGTGGTTTCTCAAGAAACAAACTAAGATGATGCTCCTGAATGTGGCTGTGAATCCATCGGCACCTCCTGAGAGCCTGTGGACTGGCTCCTCTTCCCGTAAGCCTTACTCTTGTTTTTGGCTTAAATGAATAACTGCTGTACACTATCCGACAGTAAAGTCCCTTCCAAATCATCGTCATCCTTCTCCCCATCAGTACAATGATTTGCCATAATCAAGTACAAGCAGCAGGGCTCAGGAGGCTGGTGGGCAGTGCTTCCCAACCTTTTGCTACATCATGGCCTTCACGGAACTGGCGACATATGTACAGGAATGGAGGCACCTGGAACAACAGGCTGCTCGCTGGTGGGATCTAAGCCATCCAAGGTGCTATCCACACAAGCTGCCAAGCTCCCAAGCTCCCAGCTACGGAATCCGAGCACCACGGAGACAATTAAACCAGGATGGTCAATCAAATCCTCAAAGCCTCATGCAAATATGAGGCAGCTAGTGGTCCTGTTTTACAAGACACTTCAAGAGGAAGGAGATAAGGAGTCTCCACATCCCCGCTGGGGCCCACTCTCCCATCCACCACATATCTGCCTGTGTCTGAGTATACAGAGGGACAGCCCTTCCCAACTGAGACAGGCGCCCCACTCAAGAAGCAAACATTCTCTTCCTTCTCTGCCAGAAACAATAAAATGCATGATGTGAAATAGCAGCTACCATTCTTACAAATCAGCCCCAGGCAGGAAAAAAATGGGGGACCACGGGGAGCAGGTCAATGCTATTTCTGTGCTTCATATATTAAGCTAGGTAGTAGGCACCTAGCTACACCTTTTTTGTATGTCTGAAACTGGGGAGGGGAGAAGTTCAAAAATTGATACCTGGTTCTTCTATCAAAAATTAGTTTGCAATAGTGAGTTTTTAATTTAGCCAGTTCCCAAACAATCTTTGGACTGAAAACAGGTAAGACCTTGCCTTCCAGGCCTAAGATACATACTTCATCAATTACTTCTACAAGTTTGCTCTTGAGATTTTCCAGCTCAATGGCTAATATCTTCTTTTCCTCTTGAACAGATACCATTTGATCTCGAAGTTCTGCATTTTTAAAGAAAGAAAAAAATAGAAATATTTTTAAAAAAACAAATCTTATATTGTCAAAAGAATGAAAAATGCCAGTCCCAGCTTATGGTCAAGGTTGATTGACAATGAAAAAGAAAACAAAGGACAATGGGAGTCTCACTTGCATGCCCCACCCCATCCTGGCTGTTAATCACTCTATGCCAGGCAAACTCATTAGGTCAAATGCACCAAAGTGAGTTTTCTTTGCAATCTGTCAAACCCAAATTTGAGAAAACTATCTGGCATTAGGGAAGTTAAGTTTCTTAAGCTTTCAGCAATACAAATGAAAGCACTGTACCAATTTCTTTTCTATTTCATAATGGCCATGCTCTTGTCACAATACAATATAAACAAACAACTGGGCAGTTAAGAATTTGAAGATTTCGATTTGAAGGAGAAGAATCCTGACTTGCTGCCAGTTTATAGCCCATAAGCATTATCTGAAATGACTTCAAAATGTAAAGAAGGGTTAATTCTAGTAATTTTCTCTCCAGAGTAATGGGTGCTTCGTTTCTTAATTTATTTCTACTCGTTCTTATTGGGATTTAATGAGAAATATGCTCCTAGAATGCAAATATTAGCAACTTTAAGTGCAAAAGCTTCTGGAGTTAAACTTCCCCTGCCACTCAAATGTTTAAAAATATATACGGATTAGCACAGACTACTTAAGTGTATACCCGGGCCTACTGTTTTGCCATTCTGTTTTAATTGCTTTTAATTTCTTATCCTTCCCCAAGGGCAGTAAGAAACCTGCTATGTGGTTATTTATAAACTGCATTAAACTTTGTACATGGACCCAGCTTGAAGAAGTTCCCAGTGATTCAATTCTAAACCACTTTCTTCACTACTTAGCTAATTCTAAAAGGAAGAATATGAGACCACATTGTTCAAGATCTAACAGAAGGAGAATAAAGAACAAAAGCAAGCCCTTTCAACTTCCTCTCCCTCCCAACCAGCATCAACTGTACACTGTCTTGAGTTAAAGGGCTGAGGAGTGAGGTGAAGGTACACCCTTCCATCTTTATACCTCTGCCTATAAACACGTAGTACTTTTGAATATGTACTGTTAAAACGCTCCAATAGTTACTGAGCCAAAAACTTCCCTCCTACATCTTTAACAGCATCAATGTGTACACACATATAAATGAAATGAATGTGCATTGAAGAGGCGTGTCCTATGATCTTGCCTTACAACACTATTTACTAGCCAGCAGTTAATACTAAGTAATCACTTTTAGCTCATTGCTTGAATCAGGTGGGACATTCTCAGGAGGCAGAGACTAAGCAAATTTTAAGAAGAGATTTTCTCTAAAGATTCCAACACAAAATTCAACAGAAGGGAAGGCTGGCTAAATGCACACGAGCGCATACCTTTTGGGGCTAGGAACCGGATCCAGAGCTTCCCGCGTGCTAAGCTCATACTCTACCGCTGAGTTGCGCCTCTTGCCCCAATGAAATGTATTTCTAGCTGTTCTTTCTTTCATTACACATCTAAAACCATCTTAACACCTGGTCTGTATCCTTAAGATAATTGTCTAACTGGCTGCTTAGGGAGTCAAAACAAAGAGGCCAAACTCCAACAAGAAAGCAGCGCCTAAGCACAAACATTCCGCCCTGTGATTCGCCACCTGTCCCACCCAAAGCAACAAAATCCACTTTCTCGGGAGTAGGCCCAAGGCATCAGCATCTTCAAAGCTTCTCACGTGGCTCTGATGTGTGGTCAGGGTTACCCAGAACTGTCCTGCTGGGGGTCAGGAACACGCTCACAGCCGAGGCCCACCTTTGATCTGCTTCTGACACTGCACTGACACACACGTCTCAGTGGCAACGTCGGTGTCCCCAGCGGAGTCGTCCTCGTCGATGTTTATCTCCTCGGTTATGACATCTGGTCCCAGCTTAGCCATGTACAACATGCTGATCCTTTTCAGCGTTTTATTTTCTTTATTCAGCTAACACAAAATGCAAATGCAGTTATTTTAACAGCAGTCAAATAATTACCTTGGATTTTTAAACAACAGACAAATTAAGCATGTTTTTGTCTTGCATATTCACAAGAATCACAGCAGGACAGGAAGATTAGCAGATTCACCAAACAAGGTTGCGTTCACACGTTTTCATATTAAATGTATTTAAGATCTGATACCTGGATTCCAGCCAGCAGCAACTAGAAATGCCGGTTATAACCAAGAGAACATACAAGGAATTAAGATAAAATACTAGCATTCCTAGTTAAGAATGGCACTAATACACGCACTTTATTTAAAGTAAGTTTTCACTTTGATGCTATACTGAAACACCTCCTAAACGACTACTTGCTCAGCATCCCCTCTTTTCCCGACACTCCCACTCTGCTCAGTGATTTTGATTTCTATGGGACAACCACACCCTTAGAGCCTTCCCCAGCCACTGGTGCTAGGTAGGAAGTCCAGAGATCAGGGTGTGACCGAGGCTTGGCCAATCAGACCACTTTTCTAGGAATTTGGAGGCTGGAAATGATTTTCCTTGTGTATGGACAGACAGTATGTGCTGGGGACCACTCCACTACTGACTTGAGGAGGAGAGGAAGGCCTCCAGGAAGAAGCTGATAGGCAGAGAGGGGCTGAGAAAAGCAAGAAGAGAGGGTTTTCCCAGGGCCCAGTCGCCAGCTCCACTCCATTCCCCAACTACTCCTGACTCACAGATGAGATTCTCCAATATTCCTCTGTAATAAATACCTACACCTTTCTCCTTTTTTTTTTTTGCTTGAGCTTATTCAAGATGTGTTTCTATTCTCTGTACATAGAATCTTAATAAATCACAATAGAAGAAAATTCAAGATAGTTCCTATTATTTCTACAAAAAGAGTTCTAATTCGTAACAGTAAACAGGAATCCTAATTTGATTTGTTATTCCTTGATGAAGAATGAGTGGGTTTGAATTTAACTCACCCTGGAAAGAAATGAACAGAATTCACTGGAATGCTAACTTATCTTCTTTACTATAAACTTCATACAAAAATAAGTTTAGTGCGGTATGCGTCTGGCTTGAGTTCTTCATTTGTGAGCATAATCCGGGCCCTTCCGGATTTCTCACAGCCCACTTCAGTCCAGGAGATCGGTTCTTATCCTAATAATACAGAACGGAGTGGCACGGTCTAGACACCGAGAGGTTTCCCCAACTTCCCTGGGAAATCAGGAAGAATCTCTTAGAAATGGCAGGAGCCCTTCCACAGATTCTTCCTGGAAGATAGTAAGCCCTGCTCAGGGATCCCTCATCTGCAGTCCCCAGCCCCATCTTCCCATATTACACCACAGCATCAGGGATAAGAGATGAGGCCCATAAGTCCCCAACTCCTCTTCCTTAAGATGGAAAATTCAAGGACACACTGTCATGGGTTCTCTGAACCATACATGCTACAGGATGGCCTTAAAAGAGGTTTGAGGAGTCTTCTTGTCAATTCTCAAACTATGACATCTCTTCTGAATGTTGAAGGAAATACCAGAAAGAAAATGAAAAAAAAAAAAGAGTTTATAATTCTGCCTCCTAATATTTAAACAAATGACCCCCAACTCTGCACATTAGAATCTCTGGAGAGCAACAGCTTCACATTTTAAAAAATCCCAAAGCTTATGCCCTATACCTAATCAAAATCCCTGGCCAGGCACCCGGTACAGTACTTTTTCAGAGCTTCCCAGGAGATTCTGATGCATCAATACCAAGAGTTACTGGTGGACAGCAATGTGATACTTCGGCACACAACCCGGCTCTGCAATCCGATTCTGTCTCTAGAACCAGCCTGATATTTCCGTGTCTTACCAGCAAAGTAGGATAAACATAGTCTCTCTCCCCCAATGTGAAGATTAAATGAGATACTACAGATGAAGTTAGAATTCAGCAAGCAGTGTAGCTACAGTGAAACAGGAGGTTTGGCTTTTATGTCTAATATTCCTTTGGAAATCATTTATCAGCTAGCTTTCTTCAAATAAGGTGTGTGTCTACGCATTTTCTTCTTCTAGGATACTCATGAAGTTGTGGACTTTGGCCATCTGGTGCTTAATATATTACTTCTCAGACCAGATCACTATCACTATAATACTTGAAAACCAGAGAGGAAACAGTTCTACCCTCAAAAGAGTTTAATGCCTCTACCAAACCAAGCACTAAAGCCAAGAGCTATGGGTCATCTGTAATACAACTACTCAGCAAAGTCATTAGCAATAGGAAGAAAGCCATCCCTAAGCACTGTAAGTCTTCTCTCAAACACCATTTTCCTATTTTGAAAGAAGAAATATAAGATTTGCATGCCTGGAATCTTACGTGTAGATTACTTAGAAATTTTTGAGAATTCTGAATGCACTGATTTTGGCTAAGCAATTTTATTACAGTTCCTCCTCAAGTTACAGATGAACGGCACGCTGTCCATTGTGTGGAACCTACAGTAACTGAACCTATTACCATATTCAAATTTAAATAGTTCTTACATTGGCAGAGCTTAATGAATATTTAAAGGAACAAAGTAAGCAAATTAAATGGCTTTGAATCATCTGACTTACAACAGTCTACATTTATCAGTTAAGCTTCCATATTTTAGAAAAGTAAAGGATCCACACTTGTTTTCAAGAAAATTGTATCATAAAAATTAAATATTCCATTTGTCATTACTTTGAAGGCAAATATTTAGGAAAATCATTAACTTATAGAATTTGACTGCTCAAAATACTGGAGCCTACTTTTAAAAATGAGAGTTGATACCTGAAACAGATGTTCTATTATCACTTATTGATCATACATAAAATGAAGCTTCCAAATTCTGCAGAGCTATAGTATCTTTCACATCCAATGAGCATATCTATAGTGTTGGATTAATTATGCTTCTTGATTTATTTTTTACTCCAGGCCCCATGAACTTACATCACATCCTCAGAAACAAACTGAAAGGCTTCTTAGGATAGGAAACAAATGGTGTAGGTTAAAGTTCCTACTAGTAAGACTAGATCGCAAAAGATCAAGAACACAAATAGCAACAGATGCTAGAGAGGTTGTGGAGAAAAAGGAACTCCTGTAGATTGCGGGTGGAACTGCAGACTCGTACAACCACTCTGGAAAGCAGCATGGAGAATCCTCAAAAAATTAAGGATGGAGCCACTGAATGACCCAGCCGTCCCACTCCTGGGATAAAATCAGCATATTACAGTGACACAGCTACATCAAAGTTTATAGCTGCACAATTCACAATAGCTAAATTATGGAATCAATGCAGATGCCCATCATTGGAAGAATGGATCAAGAAACTGTGGTATATACATACATAATATATATTATGTGTATATATATGTATATATATATATACACATATGTGTGTATATATATATATATATGTTATGTGTATATATACATACATAAATACACAATGGAGTTCTACTCAGCCATTAAAAAGAATGAAATCATGGCCTTTGTTGGTAAATGGATAGAAATGGAGAAAATCATGCTAAGTGAAATGAGATAAAAACTCAAAGGTTGAATGCTTTCTCTCATATGTGGAAGCTACACTAAAATAAAAGAAAGGGGAAGAGAAGGACAAGATTATATAATAGATCCATCAAACACAAACTAACAGAAAGCTAAAGGAAGCCTAGCTGGGTAAAGGAAAGAGAAGGGGAGAGAGAAGGAAAGCGGGGAGGGAAAAGGGGGGATGTGAATACTGTATGGTATGCTTTGCACCTCTGAGATACTAAACAGTTCCCAAACATATAAAATTGGAAAAGTAAAAACTGTATATATGCATATTTATACATACATAATCAAAGGGAGATCAGTAGAGGAAAGAGACCAGAGAGAGGGAGGAGGGGCGGGGGAGTACTGGGGACAGAATCAGGCCAAAATGTATTGCTTTAATGTGTGCATACATGAACATACAACAATGAATTCCTTTCTTATATACAACTATAATGCAATAATTTTTAAAAATGAGATTGCAAGAATGTCCTTAGAGATTGGGGAATAGTGGTCTCTAAGTGGAGATTCATATCTGGCAGCTTTTCAACATACACAAGCTTGGGTCATGCTCCTGGACCAAGTGGATCTCAAGTATTCCTAAGTCAACTACCCTGGTCCACCATGACATTTAGAACGTTTATACTACAGCTCAGAGAGTTGCCTTCTCTTGACCAAAGTCACCTGGTAAATTAAAGGGGGTCATAAGCTGTGCCAATCCTGTGTGGTGGCCAGTATCCTCTCTTGGATGTACTACTACAACAGGAATCTGTTAGCAAAGAGAGAAAGTACAGAGACAATCTATAGGCCCTAGGAGAGTCACAGCAGCTGATCTGCTCTAAGTACATGTTTTCTCTCTACTTATTTCAAAAGAACTAAAGGAAATGAAAAGAGAATCCACACAACAAAGGTTGGTGAGCTCCAGTACTGTACAGAAGAGTAAAAAGGATGTGGCTTCCCAGGCTATCACTGCTTTTAAAGTAATGGCCTATATCGCTATGTATCCTCGCAACAAATAACAGGATAGAAGTCACACACACAAATGTATATTCTTAGTTAAGTTCTGATTGGATATCTTATGAATTCTAATACAGTGCTGTTATGCAAACAATTAAGCAAATACCTCTAGCGAGCACACTGCTAATGCATACAAATTAAATCTATTTATTTATTTACTGGTGGTAGGATTTCAGTCACATCCAAAGAAACACTCCCGAGGTGGTGGATGGATGTTGGGGGGTGAGGGAGGGAAAAGAAACACAACCGGCATTACTAACGAAATTTGGTTGAAAATTGCTGTAATCCATTTCCTGATGAAGTGGTTCAGATGCATTTTACCCAACCCAAAATACATAAGACAGAGATAAAAAAAAAATTCTTTAATAATAATGTACTTCTGATGAGACAGAATATAGAAAATTACACACTTGGTAAATTCATCAGCCAGCGGCAATCAGCAGGGCACCGAGGTCACCTTTTGCATGCCCTCCCTTCTTTCACAAATAATCACCTGAAATGTAAGGCTGGAGGCGGACTTTTTTCATCGGACTCACACAGAAAACATTCACTGCTCTTTTAAGTCACACCAGGTTAGTTTTAAACTTGGTTAGCAATTTAACCAAACATGGAGACGCTTGGCAAGTCCAGTTCAACAAAAAGCACAAGCGTGGAAATACACACACACACACACACACACACACACAAACACGCCTTTTACAATTGAAACAACAGGCAGATACTGACATCCCCACAGTCCAGGATTCTGAGACCTGCAACACTCCTCATCAGAGCAGGACAATGCAAAAGAGGGCAGACGCCACTCTTGAGCAAACCAAGCTGACATTTAAAAGCTCAGGTGACAGCCACTGCTTGAAGACAGACTCACCTTTGTTGCCAAAGCTTCAGCGCTTTCTCGACAAGTCTTCTCTATTTCAAGATGGTTCTGCATGAAATTAACTTCCTCTATAACCATGTGAGAAACTAGGAATGAGGGAGAAAAAGTCTCAGTGTTCAAGGATGAGTCAGCTATTCCAGAAGCCTACGCATCGTCCCATGATTAAGAATACTTCAATTCTTTCTCTGGCCCGCCTTTAGCCATTATCAAGAAAAGGTTTTCAGAAGCTGCCCTGACTAAATCTTATCTTAAATTTGAATGTAGAAAGAAAAAGAAACACACACACACGCACACACCAAAAAAAACACAAAAAACCTGCCCTACTCCTGCCCTACTGGGACACATATTTTACGAGAACTAACTATTTAGGAGATTTTTAAGGCTTATATTTTCCATGTAGCTATAGGCATATCTATAGAAATATCTGTTAAGTTAAATAAAAGACTCTCCCATAAATGAAGAGTGGCAAGATATCTTTCTTTACTCAGCAGAATATAACGCGTGGATCTAATAAAAAAATGAGAAGAGGAAATTAAAGAAAGATAAATTTTAAGTCAATCTATGGCTGACCTATGTGGCAGCTTAATTAAATACTGCAATGAGTCTTTAAGAGTGACAAATTAGTTACTGTCATTTCAAACTCCAGACCAGAGAAGTATAGCACTGAGATTTCTGTAGTATGTGACGGAAGCAGATGTTGATAAACTGCTTCTTGCATCATAGACTATCAGTAGGATTGGGGTGTGAATCAAATTCTACTTGATATTTTTACAACATCTGAAAAGAGTTTTTTAATTTTTAGATTTTCTGGCACTTGGGTCATTTAAGTTGACATTTAAAGATACAGAGCCATTTAGAACTTCAATTATATTTTTCTTACCAAGTAAGAAAAATGCCAATCCCTTCCACCCATATTTCTAGTTAACAGGAAATCTTCAGAACTTCAAACCTAACTGTATACATGTATATTTATTGACATTTGTTTGGCTTTAAAAAAAAACAATTAAAGGACACCCAAATGCGAAATCCAACAAAGTTAGGCAGAAAGCTCTGGGCTCACATAACACAAAGAGAGATTACTTTTGCTTCATTTAAGCTTAATTAACCTGCAATTATGATTAAACTCAGGGGAAAAAATTTCTCTCCAAATTAAATACAAAAATGTATTACTTCCTAAGTCTGTCCAAAGTTCTTATTATGTTAATATTCAAATTCATAAAGCAGCACTAAATGGCCAGAAACATCTCTAACCTTGACATTTTTTCAGGGGTAATAATAATCTGCCGCAAATGCAGGCCAACCAAAAACCACTTAACTAATTAGTAGTTGCAGTCACCGAGAAAAACATGAATCAACACTGTTATTACAAGTGGCACATTTGAGTGGCATCTAATTATGACTTGATGAGCACGATACTTGCATTATCAACATTACTACTGCATCCCATCAGGGCCTAAAAGCTGCTGATGGCATTGACTTCGAGAAACTCCCACTCAATGCTACAGCAGCACCCAACAATTGGCTTGGCAGGGGCCCCCCTCACTAAATGACACGTTAAGCGTAATTACTGGTAGACATTGTAAATAAACAGGATTGGAAGTGAAAATTGTACCAAGTGCATAGGACACAATCTGACACATTGGAAGTGGCAGCCTTAATTGAGAGTTTCTTTGACTGCTCAAGATCATTTCAACTGCATTTCTCAGAGGACAGTGATTATAACTGTGGAGACAGACGGCATAATGGTATCAGCACTGCTGACAGAGCAGTGAATTAAATTGTATCTGCTGTGGTGTGAAAGCCTTGATGAGAGGTACAGATGCCTTAGTGGTCTTATCATTATAACACAATGGTCATGTTGTCATCAACCTTTCTGGCTCCAATTGAAAAGAAATGATTGTGTGTTGAAGCTCCCCCCCCCACACTACCCCCCTTGTCCTCTTCTATCTCTTGTTCTGAATAGAACCAATTTTCAGAGAGCTATGAAATCACGCAATAGGTTCTAAAATGCAGCTGCTTGGCATACAAACGGGTCCCCATTAAACTGGAATCACACACAATATGTGTTTATGCCAGAAGAACAAATAGAAGCTGAACACAGGCCAAGTTTATTCACATGCACAAAGCCCATGTAGCTCTTCATCAATATAATTGCCTTTTACATTGTAGTTTAAATAATAGGCTCTATTATTTCCTTAAAATCCTAATATTCCTGGCATTTTATCACTATGTTTACAAGGTAGGTTCTTCAAAAATGTGAAGGAAAGAGAAAAGAAACCTATACAATTTTTACAACATCAAATATTACTTTGAATTTTTAGCCTTAACTACTTGACATCTTCTGCCACAATCTGGTATTTCTACTCTCATAACAAAAACATAAACACGCTGCATTTTTCATAGGAATTTGACTTTTTATTCAATAACATTCTTGCTCATGAAAGAGTAAGAAAAATCATTCCACAGTACTGAGGTTTAGGCCTAGCAAAAAAAAAAAAGGGGGGGAGGGGGGAAGAAACATGTATTTTCTAAACATTTTGTAAAAAGCTGCACTGTGATTTAACTTGATAAACTTGGCTGGGTAGTCCTTGCCCACATTTTCTCCAAGGCTGATGTGGAATACTCCATCAGGTGGGGTTGTTGTTTCTTCCTCAAAGACAGAACAGTGGGAATTCTTAATTGTGCTTCAATATTTAGTCTAAGAAATTATCCCAATGCTAAACTGGAAGCACAGAAACCCACTTACCAACTTTCTGGGTTCAGAAGGGAAGAATATTTCAGAGGCCATTTTATATCTTTAAAAAGCATGACCCTTTTCCAAATGCAAAAGTCAGGTCCCATTTTGCAAAACAGACATAGCTCTGATATACAAATTTACACGCACCCTTTCAAAGAATAAGTTTTTAAAATCTTTAGCTGTTCATTTAATGGTCCAAAGTGGGTCTGTTTTATAACATCCACGATCTACAGCTACTATACTTATGACATTTGCACATTCTGATGACATGAGGTTTTAAAAAAGGAAAAAGATGAACTTTAAGTAAAGGGATCCTAATATTGCAGCTGTTTTTAAAAACCCAATCTTTAGGAATTCATATTGAAATGTATAGTCAGTAAATATTAAAATGATATGGTGACTGGCATTAGTTGTAACGTAACAGGAGGTCAGCAAGAGGGACTGTGTCCAAATATAGATAAAAATGATCAGCCTCCAGCCAACAGCTGTTGAAGTTGGTTCATTGAATTATTTTCTCACTTTTGAATAACTGAATTTTTTTCTAATAAAAAAAAGTTTTCAAAGACCCTAAAAACTCAATAGTACAATGAGAAGCATATCGACTGTTTCAACCAGTCTAGTTGAGTTAGCAAAGTTGTGTCTCCTCATCTATGACCTCAGAGTGCTCTTACACACATGCCATCCTAGGACATATCATAATGTAGGGTTGGCTTTGGTTTCACTTTTGTCTCCTACTAACTATGAGCATTAAAATAGGGAGTTTTGTTTCAATGTGTTTGGTCCTCTTGAATCTAGCACAACACCGTGTACAAAGTAGGTGCTCGTGTTTGTTGGGAAGACTGAGTTCACCTGTGAGCACCCCCTTACAAGAATATTCCCTGTGGTGTGGAAATGCTCAGATAGCAATCACCATCCCCTTTCCTGGGCCTGACTCTGTGTCCACCCCGTGCTAACCCCTTTGCATCCGACACCCCATGAACCCTCACAATGGTCCTACAAAGGCGGTGTCCTCACAGCACTTTTATATCTGACAATACTGAGGCCCAAAGGAGTTAAGTGATATATTCCGAATCATAGAGTTCTCCCAAGTAAAGCCCAGTCAAACCCACTCTCAAGGTGACTCTGCCTTTCCATGATCCTTTCTGATTCATTATAGTTAAAGGTATCACTTTAACTCCAAAGTGTTGCTTCCTGAGCAAACTCCTCTCCAAACCCCGCCTCCCATCAACATACAGATGAAGAACGTCTCTGTAGCACACGAGGTGAACAGAACCCAGGTTCTGCCTCAACACAGATTCCTAGGAAAGGTTTTCATGTGTTAAGAACACAGCCAGGAAGAGTGGGGTGTGGTGGCACAGGCATGAAGTCTCAGTTGCTCAGGAAGCTGAGACAGGAGGATCTCTGGAGCTCATAAGTTTGAGACCAACATGGTAAGACCCCATCTCAAAAAAAAAAAATACAAAACAGCTGGAAAGTTGGCAACATGCAGGCAAACTGGTATAACCTAGACTCCAGTGCTGTGGCCTTTAGTTCTTGAGACCGTATTTACTTCTCCTTTCGCGGGAATCCATCTTCTTGGGCATGTGACACTGCTCCAGTGGTGGTGTTCTTCGTGTAGGAAGGCTAGGAGCCAGCTCAGGGAGAGCTAGCAGACACCAAGGCTGGCATGGAACCATGGATAGAAACACACAGCTCCTAGGAGAAGCACACTGGGCCTGAGAGAACAGCCTGTAGTCCAGCTAAGCTTTCCCTGAGCTTTGCTGGACTACTCTTCCCACGCTTGGAGAGCTAGGCCTGGCAGGTAAACATCACAGGGATTTCAGATTTCAACTCCACACCAAAGGAAACTCTCCCCCAGAGTTGTCCAAATGTACAGACCCATGGGCATGACCAACCCCCTGAAGGTCAGCAACGTGAATTCTTGATACTGAATGGAGTCCTCACACACTGGATGGCTCAGGAGATGACATGCAGGTAGCAGCAACGAACATTCATTGAGCACTTCCTATATACCAGGTATGGTGTTATGCACTTCTATACAGGTTATCTCATTTAATACTCAATAAAGCAGGGTCATTTATCCCAATTTTACTAATGCAGAAACTTGCTCAGGGCTACATGGATTCTCACCAAATGGAGCTCTTCACTGGTGAAAAAATATGACCGTATTCCCTTCCAGATCTGAAATTCTACCCTCTATTCAAACTCCAGGAGCCATTTCTCTCAGATACGATTTTGAAGAAATATTTAAGGTTTTCTTATTTCCCCTTTCTTTTTTTTTATTTTGTATTTTTTCCAGACTGAGTAAAGAATTAGGATTGTTTCAATTCAAACTTTAATTAAGAAGGCCTAACAAAGATAAAAATTATAAAGACAGAGATTGTTGTGCTAGCCTTTCAATTAATCCTTTCAGGTCTTACTCTGAGTTTTTCAGAAGGAAAAAAATGTAAATTATTTAAGCTATCAAAGGTATTTAGAGGAAGACACAAAGGGAAAGGGAAGATGGAAGCAGAGTTTGCATGTTACTCAAAAGGCTGATGTGGGGGAAAGCTGCTTCCATCTTTGCGTAATGTAAGAGTCAAAATCCCTACCATTACCTGGATCAAAACCTTTTGTGATAAATCCAACCATAAGAAACTTGACCTATCCCCACTGCACACAGTACTCTGATCCACTCTTAATAATTCAAGCACATTAACTGATAACAATGCCAGGGGGATCACTGTTTCAGAAGCAACGGGGGCCAGCACAGTGTGAGCAGATCTCACTGGTCCGGCCCTAGTTGAGGAGTCACATGCAACGGCAGTTGATACGCTCACAGGTAAGAGGTATTTCCATCACAGCCACCAGCCTCCCAAGACAGCAAGATTACCCTCAGATTTTCTTACAGTCAGACGCTGAAATAAACTGGCTACTGAAATTTAACCATGATGCTACCTACCTCTTTATGGCTGTTTTACTGTTCAGAAGAGTATAGTGTTTTGTATTGTCATTACCAAGTCAACATTTTATGATACAATCAAATAACCTCACTGACACAGCATCTGAGAGGAAGCCCTTGTTTCCAAGGGAGGGAGTCACTCTCCCTGCTACCATATTGCTCCTTCCTGGTGACATATTTCCATTTCATACTTCTGGGTCTAATCAGTTATGTTCTATCTCAGGGAATAAATAACATATTTATGTAACATAAAAATAACAGTAAAAATTTGGAAGAATAAATTATTATAATTTTTGTGGGAATATAACTTTCCTTGGTAAAAGAGCTGTTTCAAATATTCAAACTTTTATTAAACATTATCAAAGCTCTTTTTCTCTTTTTTCTTTTTAGCTATTTTATACATATTTAATGTATATGGCTTGATGAGTTAGGGATAAGTATACACACCCCTGAACCATACATCCATCACTACCATCAAGTCCTAGACACACCCATCATCTCCCAAAGTCTCCTCCCACCCCATCTATCTACCTATCTATCTATCATCTATCTATCTACATCTATCTCAATGCCTCATGCAATGCTAGGCAAACACTCTACGGCTGAGCTATACCTCCAACCCCTACGCGTTTATTTAGAACACTTAGCATAAGATCTGCCCTCTTAGTACAGTCTAAGTATACAATGCAGTATTGTTAGCTGCAGCCACAAAGCTGGAGGGGAAATCTCCAGCGTAATTCACTTCCTATGAATTAACCTAAGAAACTAACTATAAAGCTGCATATGTGTTCATCAGTGTTCTTCAGGGCATTAGCTGTAATAGTTAAAAACCAGAAATAATCTATCAATGAAAGAATAAACAAATGATGAAGTCATTATAGGACAACTGAAATTGATGTACATCCGTATGGATACGTGAGCATGATAATATACCATTTACTGAGAAAACCGAGCTACCAAACTGAATGCAAAATACTATTTTTTAATATAAATATATTAAACAAATTTAAAAAACCAAGAAGGATACACTATAACATGGTAACGCTGGCTTTTCTTAAGTAGTCAATGTAACAAAGCAATTCTGTCCTCTTTTGACTTTTTGTAAAGTTTACTTATAACAATTCAAACTATAACAACGCCCTATAAAATAATAATGCTTATTCCATTTCTTTAAAAATTATAGTCATCTCAGGGCATTTTGGGGGCAAATGGGAAAACAAGTTTAATAGGCTGTATCTCTACTCACATTGTCCCAACACAGTTATGTATTTATAATAATTCCATTTAAGTATTTACATACTTTTCTGAAATTCTTCCAGTTTTTTAACAGCTTCATCTCGTTCTTGCCTAATTTTGTCGCACTGAAATGAGAAAAAACAAAAGAAATTTTAACTTTACATCATCAATTTTAAGTTTGGAAAGGTAAGAAAGAGCAAACTCATAGGTAGCAGTTTTCTGAAAACAAAGCAAGACATCTTTAAAAAGCACCAGTGGGGACTGGAGCAGTGGCTTGGCGGTTTCGGCGCTTGCCCTGCATTCACGAGTACACGGGTTCAAACCCCAGCACCACGTACACAATGAAGTCTTGGAGCAACGAAAGTCACATGAAAAACTAAATAAAAATTGTTTCTCTCTCTCTCTCTCTCCCACTATCCCTCTCTCTTATTTAAAAAAAGGCACCAGTGGTGCGGATTTGCACCGAGAGTAGCATGGTGTCCGCACCATTCATACCTGGCCAACTTTCTCAGACCTTCTAAGACAACGAATCCCCCATGCGCAGCATCTCCTCCGTAACAGAGCAACTTCATACCCTTGGTGAAAACATACTCATTCTTTAAGAGAATGCTTGTGCCTCTTTTTAAAGAGGTATGTGCCTTTCCCCCCGCCCAAGCGCTGGGGATCAAACCCAGGGCATGGCACCTGCCAGGCAAGCGCTCTCCCCTGAACCACACCCCAGCCCACCGGGCCCCTTTCGCAGATGCTCAGTGCAAGTTCCCAATGGTTCCATGGCCCAGCTCACCAGTGCACTCCTGCGAGCGCGAATGGAGAGTGGTCTGAATGAAGGTAAAATACCCCATGCATGCTCTCACCCAGGAAAGCATGCGACTTGTGCCCTCCGTATTTCATACAGAAAGTAACAAGGGAGAGAAGACCAAATATTTCACAATCAGCACGTACCACTTACAAAACTGACTTTTCATTCAAAAAGGAAGGAGGACTCCCTGAAAAGACTTTAGGGCACAAATCCATAAAAGGCAAAAATTACTACTAAAGGGTGAAGACTGGTTAGGACACAGGGAACAGAAACAAGGACTTCCCGTTTCAACAGCCCGGGATGGTATTAATGATCCTTTCAGAAACCAAAAGTTCTTTGTGAGGGGCTGGAGCGGTGGCTCAGTGGTTTCAACGCTTGCCTCGCATATGCAGGGACACAGTTTCAAACCCCAGCACCACGTACACAACGGAGTGTCCAAGCAACGAAAGCCAAAAGAAAAGCTGAATAAAACTGATTCTCTCTTTCTCTCTCTTCCTCTCACTGTCTCTCTCTCTCTTAAAAAATAAAAATAAATGAAAACAAGTTCATTGTAAGGACAGAATTCAATTACCCTGAATTTCATGCAACCAGAAAGGTATGATATGTTGTAGAGATATTTTTATCAAAAGTACCTAAAACTTTAAAAAGCAATTTTTAGTTGTCAGGGTAATAATTAAAAATAAAATTTCTACCCAATACAGTGCCACATTCCTGTAATCCCAGTTACTCAGAAGGCTGAGGCAGGAGGATCACAAGTTTGAGGCCAGTCTGAACAACTTAGCAAGACCCTGTCTCAAAATAAAAAATAAAAAAGGACTGGAGATGTAGCTCAGTGGTAAAAAATACCCCTGGGTTCCAGGCCCAGTGCTGCAAGAAAATAAAATGAATTTCCAGGGAACACTTTATTCCCTAAAAGAGCCAAATAAATACAGCACAATTTTAAGGTACATTTGATGACCAACATGTCCAGATAAATTAAGTGGGATTTCATCTCGTAGGATGTTTTTAATATCAAATTCCAAAGGCTTGAAAATTATGATGCCCCTAGTAATTTGAAAAATAAAAATTAAAAGAGTGAGATCATCTATTAGACTGGCAAAAACCAAACAAATATGATGAAAAACAAAATTTGGCAACTCATGTTCTGCAAGGAAAAGTATACATTGGGATAACTACTTTGGAAATAAAATTCTATCAAAACGGACAACACACATCCCCTGTAAATCAGGAGTGTATACAACCAGGGACTCTCCAGTGATGTGTGCAAGGGCTGTACAAAAATGTTCAGCATTTATAATACTGCTATGTCATGGTATATTCATAAAATACACTACAGAGCAGTGAGAACGCATGAGTTAAATATGTATATATATATATATATATATATCAAATGATATCTTAGGCACACAAAAACATTTCATATGTTCATATTATATATATTATGATATGCCTGGTACATTCAAAAATAGAAGAACATGAAATGGAATAAATACAAAATTATGACAGCAGTTGTATTCTAAGGGATAGGGAAGGGACAAGACTTGGAGACGAATCATTCGAAGATCTTCAACTTTTGACTACACTCAAATGCCCAAGTCATGACTGCCCATTGAAGTATCTGTATCTGGTGTTTTACCTGTGAATTAATTTTTGCTTCTTAATTCAGCATTTCTGAAAGTACGAGAAGCCCTGTGAAAACTGCCTTCATCCAAGAGTTGGTGCTTGAGATTGACACTCCTGACTTACTGTCACTTGGGAACCTCTATGAACCTCTCAAAACCCCATCTGAAGGAACCTGAGGTTTATCCAATTCTCACTTAACATAGCCTGAGTTGTCACTGAGACTTTGCATGACAAGAATATAAACGGGGACAGTGGCCACCAGCTGCTGTCACACACCGACCACCGACACAGCTACCCTTTGCTGGTCATCTGAAGGCAGGCTGTACCACTTACCCAGAAGGAAGGCTTTGTGCCCTTGCTCATACGGCCCAAGGAATATGGGTCTGGCTAACAGCAGGTCTCACCGTCAGTCTTAGGCTGACACGCAGGTACCCAGTCTCATAGTCCAGCTCGCATGAGCCCTCTGGTCACCACCAGCAGACTCACACACTCTCCCGATCCCAGCTGTGTTCTGTCAGGGGTCTTCATGCTGCTCCGCTTCCTATTTTCTGCAACCACATTATGATAGAGCTGGCAGCCACAGATTTACCATCTGCTGTGCTGAAAAGGGTGTGTGTGGGGAGGGGGTTGAATTTACACATGCTACAAATGTAGCTTACTTATTCCAAACCAGAACTAATCAAAATATGAGGGATGTACCCGTTTACTAAACAAGAATCCAAACGCCCACTTATTTCATTTAGGTGGATGCAGAAACACATCTTGCAATCTATCATCCTACAAATAGGGAGAAGCTAGCAGGTGACGGGTCTTTTTGGAAGAGTGTGTCATCTCTCCGCCACACAGAGGCCCCTCACCCATCCCACCCTTTGCTCTGCCCTGCTCACGCAGCTGCACCATCTGTAAAAACTGCTTCTTTTTGTGCTGAGAATTGCCCATGAAGACTTGCAATAGCAACAGATGTTTCTGAACCCACGTCACTTAATTAGGATGCCCAACAATTCTCTGCAGCCTAAGGCTTGGGTAGAACTTAGCAGGGTGAGGGCTGGCTGGTTTAGGCAAGCTGGGTAACGCCACAATTATTCTAGAGTTTCAATTTTGGCTCTCTATGGCATGGCGAACTGACCAAATACCGGCCTTGCTGGTTTCAGAGGCTCTGGCTATTTTCCACATATCTTGCTTGAGCCTCATCCAGAGATACCTGGCTACTGAAACCAGATCAGGATCTCAGAGCACTGGCAGGCTGATTTACAGCCCTTTCCGTGTGAATGAGAATCTTCCCTGTCTGCTGCCCCCGCCCCCACCAAACGGGCACTTAGGTCCTTTCTCCCTCCCCTATCATGCAACTACTGCCTGCCTACCAGGGCTCAGCAGAAGCACAGATAACCGCTGTGGACACCAGGTCAGCTTTATGTTTTGCTGTGTGCATATTTTATGCAAGAAAACCCTCAACATTTTCAATTATCTAACTTCAGCTCATACATTCATTTTTATCTTCCTGGTGCACAACGCAATGGAGGGTCGCTATTCTATAGACAGGGCAGCTTGAGGCCCAGGAAGCTCACACATGCCCTGCCTACACCCTCCACCAATAGGGGGACAGCATATGCACGGGCAAACCTCACAGTTGACCGAATAAACTCATTAAATACCTCTATTTCTTTCCTCGGAGCACTGAACAACTTCACGCCGCACCTATAGGTGCCAGGCACGGCGCTCAACACCGAGGAACCCCCCGGAGGCTGTGCACTCACAAAGTGGATGCTCCATTAAGAAAGCCCACCACTGAAGCAAGCACTTTGTAAGGACCCTTGATGCAATGACAGAAAGGATGCGCTGCAAGAACACCAAGCCCAAGGAGGTTTCAACCTCACGTCCTTTTTCTTGAAGTGTGCTTACCATAGCTTAAAATTTCAAAATGGCTAGCATCAGAATTGTACATATTTACCTGTTTTTAGACTCCTTGGTGGTTCAGTGCAAGGGAATCAAAACATTTGTAATAACCCACAGTCCTCCTGCTCCACCTGTGGAAGTCTGGCTATAACTCAACCGTGCTTTCTGGACTTCTACAACACATTAAATCATTCCCACTAGCATGGCAATCTCTTTTCCTTTTGGTGTTCTTTCTTCCAATTCAAAGTTCTTTCCCTCCAATTTTCACAGGCAATAAAGAAGTGGTAGCTGTCCCCCAAAGCTGTCTTGCAGCATTCTCCAAATTCTAGGTCTTGTGTGTTCGATGGAAACACATGTCATCAGAGCTGAGATCCTTGCTCTTTGTTTCTGGATAGATTGCTGTTAATAAGAGACTCATTTTCACTTTCAAACTGCTAAGTAATTACTTTCTCTCTGGCACAACCACATGCCACTCTGTCTCAAAGAAACTGCATGTATGTGGATGTATTATGCATGAATAGTTAGCATAATGGATGCATATCTTGCTCTTTAAAGTGGCTTCTTTATTGATTTTTTTAAAAAAATAAAATGCTTTGGGACCTTCACCTCTGAATATTACACAAGAGGAAGAAATTTTAACAATAGACAACTGAACCGACACGCAAACTCTATCATATATCTTGCTTCTTGAAACACAAGTCTTGGAAAGTGCCTGTCTCGTTCCCTTTTCAGGCATTGTTCCTGGCACGCTGACAGAGTCGCCTGACGTGCTAGTACAGCAGCTCACCCAAACGACTTCTAATCAGCCACTTAAACATTTATGCATTTCAAAACTCCATCTCTGAACATCATATCAAACGTACAGACTTACTATTTAACGACAGACACTCTTCTATTATACAGAGTTCTCCACGCACACCCCCGCCACCCTGAGAAACGCAGAAGCTACTCCATTCACGGCTCAATGAGGCTTTCCCCCATATAGGAAAAAACCCCAAAGGGTTATGACAAAGATCTGAGTGAGTCATAAGAGAATGCCCTTCAGCTGCACAGGCATGACTAACATTTGAATATGGAGGTTGCCACACAAGCAAAGGAACACATTTTGATTTGGCTGATTCCAAAATATATTTTCATCTATTTTGTCATGCCTCCCCCTAAATACAGATTTAGAAGAATTGCTGACTTCAATGTGACAGGCTCTCTGACCTTTTCATATACTGTTAATGATGTCACTTAGAAAATGGGGGAAAAAATGATGGAGAAAGAGGCGAGTGGCCCCCTTTCAAAATCCCCTCTTGCCATGATGTGCGAAAACCTGTAACCCCAAGATTCTCTACACTTCAAAGCAATCCGCACCAACTGCTTAGACCCTTTTTTATTTTTATTTTAATTTTTAGATCTGGTTTTGTTTTTCCTCCACTTAGTTGTGTATGTGGTCCTGGGACTCGAACCTGGGTCCTCACACATGCCAGGAAAGTGCTCTACCACTGAGCCACTGCTCCAGCTCCTGCTTAGACCCTTTTTAATATTTTAATAATAATGAATACTGGCTGATAAATGTGACAAGTACATAAGAAATATGCAGATGGTTTACTGCAAAAAAGCAATTAATTCTGCTTGTAAGAGTTAAAAAAATAAGTGACATAGAAGTCAAACATTCCAGGCCACCCAATTTTGTCACTTGGGAAAGAGCAGGAACCTGGTCCGTTTGGACTTTGCCCACTCCACTGCCAGGCTCAGCCACCTGCTTATACCATGATTGCTAACTCACCATGGCTACCTGTCAACCTCCTATGGCCTGCTCAGTGTTTTAACTCAAGAGCAGGACCTTCACGTATCTTTCTTCATACTTTGGTGTTCAGGAAGCATTCAACAAAAGTTTTCCTTAAAAAAAAAAAAAGCTTTCCTTATAAACTCAAACAGAATCTGATTCCAAACTTCAAGTTTTTGATAAAACTACAAAAAATGGTCAACATTCCATTGTTTCCAGAAAACCCTGCAAAAGACAGACAGACAGACAGACAGACACACACACACACACACACACACACACACACATTTCCTGACATGAGACTGACTGTATATTTAAATTTCAGTTTTTCAAAACAAACTGGTAGATGCTAACAGCATATGACCCAGCAAAGTACTGAGTCTGACAATTTGCTGTGGGGAATTCACCCACTAACAATAGAGTAAGGGGGCTGGAGTGGTGGCTCAGCATTTACAGTGTTTGCCTGGCGTGCACGAGGACACAGGTTCAAACCCCAGCACCACATACACAGTGAAGTGTCAGAGCAATGAAAGCCACGTGAAAAACTAAAAAAAAATTGATTCTCTCTCTCTCTCTCTCACTGTCCCTCTCTTTAAAAAAAATAATAAAAATAAAGATTAAAAGTAGGACTTTTGTGGAAAGAGCCCCGATGCTCCCACCAGTTTACCTGCTAGTAAGAGAGCATGAATCTTACCTCTGCCACTAGCGACCCCTGTGACCCCAGAAAACTTGCTCCAGCCCTGAGGTCCTATTCTTGTCTGGGGTTACTGGGGTGGGCATGGGGCTGTGTGGAGCATTAGCCAACGAAGCCAGAAGGGCACAATGACCCACAGTAGCAACTGCCTCCCCTGCAGGTCCTGGATCCTGACTCTTGCCTCAACAGAGAAGGCTCCAAGCAGGCCAGAAGATCTACCCAAAGGAGTCACTTCTACTGCCTCTTCCCATGGACAAGGTTCACGCCTGGCAACAAAGATGATCAGAACTAACAGAAACGTGGAAGGGAGAAATACCTTGCCACTTATGTTTCTGTTTTCCCCCATTCATGCAAAATTTCCCCATTTCAAATGAACTAAGAAAAAAAAAAAGGCCTTAATCTAGATGGCTTTCACTGGACTGTAGGTGGGGCCAGGAGAGAAAGATGGTGTATCTTTGCCGAAGTGGACTGTACAAAGCTCACCCAGCCCAGCACAAGAAAGTGCTTTCCCAGAGAAAATGGTGTCCTCCATTCACCACCTCCGGAACTAAAGCTGCTTTTACTCATTCTAGGTTGTATAAAAGGCTTTTATTATATGCTTCCCTCCTTTGTAACACGGCCCCCCCTTTTGGGGAAAAAAAATCTGCAGTAATAAGAAAGCTAGTCTTTTAACAGGAGGTAAACAGAGTGCAGTGAACTCAAAACCACTCCACTTTGTCTTACCCAACCACACAGCATTCCTTATTGCTTTCATTTCTTTTCTTCCCATCTCTGTTAATAGTTATTTTTAAGAATTAGGACAGAAACAGGTCAACAATGCCTACAGATGTTACAAAAGTATGAAGCCACCCTCTACAGAGATACACGTCAACTGTGAATGGGCTGGGGTAACGTACAATCCTTTGACCAAACGCATTTTACCTATAATTCCACGTGTATAACAGACGGTTCTCTTAAAACCTCCCTGCAGAAAGTGGCTCTTAGTTAAACAGCCATCGCCACCACCAACAGGAGAGGCTTACAGAGCACGTCCTATTTTTAGGGCACTGCGAGGTCTACACACAGCAAGGACTAAGGAAGAAGAAAAGAAAAAGCAAAAACAATTTAGTGTCCTCACTTTTCTGCTACTGACCCCCCCACACACACCCTTCTTTCTCTACCATGTGAAGAGTCGGGCTGGCTCTGCCACTCCTGTCTCCCAGGTGAGGTCAAAAAGCTCTCCTGAATTGGCCACCCTACCAACTTGCTCTTGTTCCCTCTTGGGTCACAAGCACTTATGAACGCCTCAATGTGCAGAGGACTTCTCAGCTCTCTCCTCCTATAGCTGGGGGACAGCGGGGCAACTCAGGAAAGAAGATCAAGCTATCTAATCTAAGCACTGGGCAGTAAGCGTGCTTTAAAATGACAAGGCTTCAGGGACCCCCAGTCTAAGCATAACCTCTTCATCTGTTTACACCCTCAGGACATCTATAATTTGGGTGGGTTTGGTGACAGAAGTAGAAATACTTTGTCAAAGTCTTTTCTCTGGATATCTTACAGTAACATAGATGCATGCACCAGCTACCTTCCAACATGGCCACTTTTATCACCCCACCTACCATTCCCTGAATTGTATGATGAAGGAAAGAGAGCCACCAGGGATTAATTTACAAAAGAACAAAGGAGCCTTAAAACCGGGTGAAAAGTAAGTATCCAAAAATCCATTATAATCTGCTTTGAAATTGAGTACTTACCATTGATATCACCAACCACACCACAGCAAAGGTGGCAAATTAATGAGCAAAACAGTTAGATACAATTCTCAGTAGCCCAATAAATAACACCAAATAGGCCAAAAGGTTTACAAATATTTAGCTCACTGGCGATTTTTACTATCACTCTTACTCTGGAATTTTAAAGATGAGGTTTCACAATTTATAAAAACTACCTTCTTACTTAATAACCAATAAGGGCTACTACACACCTGTTATCCCAGTGACTCAGGAGGCTCAGGCAGGAGGATTATAAGTTCAAAGTCAGCCTCAGCAAATTAGTGAGGCTCCAAGCAATGAAGTGAGACCCAGTCTCAAAATAAAAAAGAAAGAAAGGAAGAGCTGGGATGTAGCTCAGTGGTTAAGTGCTCCTAGGTTCAACAATCCCTAGTTTAAAAAACAAAAAATAATAAGGACCTTTTTTATTAATTTCCTACCAGGGACATGATGTTTTGAAACAATTGATCTATCAAACAAAATTAATTTTATTTTATTTATTGTTTTTAAAGAGAGAGTATGGGGAAAGAGAGAAAGAGGGAGAATGAAAGAAGGAGAGGGAGAGTGAAAAAGAATCAGAATCAGTTTTACTTATTTTTTCATCTGATTTCTGTTTTTCCAACACTTAGTTATGTATGTGGTGCTGGGGTTCGAACCCAGGTCCTCATGCATGCCAGGCAAGCGCTCGACAGCTGAACCACTGCTCCAACCCCAAAATGAATTTTTTAAGTATGTCTAAAAATAACCATGGACGGTATTGTTTCCTTTCTCCTGCATTTCATTCTCTATTCCCTCTTCCTACTTTCCTCATCTTCTATTTGTCCTCTCCCTAAATTTACAGAGGAGATACACACACACACACACACACACACACACACACACACACTCATGCATATGTAGGATGCATGTGTGTACAGATAGACAGATATCAGCAAACACTCCCAAATCTTATACAGACATTACTAGAGTCAAAATGGATGTAGTTTATGAAGGTAAACAGAATTCAACAGTTCAAAAATAAAACCACCAGAGCCCCTGAAAATCTTCACCAGGCTCGCCCTGTGTCGTCTGAGTGCTTTCCGACCCTGGCATATTATCCAGGCAGGCAGAGGAGTGCACAAGGAGGTATCTGGAACAACCACTAATCATCCCTCCAGGATCTAACATGTCGAGGTCCCAAAGGCGGATATCTCAGGCCTTCCACTTCATCCCCAGAATCCCAAATCTGACTGCGAGGGGGAAAGTACAATTCTTAGGGACTCGCGCTGCTTGGCCCAGTGCCTCCCCACACATTTAGCCGTGCAGTTAATCTCCCAGGGCTGCGCCCACTGTGGCATGTCTGCTATTCTTTACCATCTGGAGCCTGGTGTTGATATTAGCTTGAACCACACATGCAAGAGAAAAGGGGGAAAAAACCTCATTCACATTTAACTGAAATTGGTGGCTGAACAATGCCCTGGGCCGCCTAGGCTTTCACACATGGAAGAAAAGGGAAAAGGGGGAAAGTACAGACCTTCTCCTTTGTTTTCTGGTTCTCTGCTCTGAGGTCTTCATATTCGCCTATTGCTAAAAGAGAAAAAAACGGAAAGCGAGGTTACAACTCCATGGAAAGTGCAGTGTGGGAAAACCCACGAGCCCCAGCAACCCCCACCAGCTCTCTGCTAGGCTGCGGGAGGATGGAGAGGAGGCCACACAGCTTCTGCTTTGGAGAGCAAGGAGGAAAACGTGACCCCCCACGCTGACTTTCAGCTCTCCCGGGGTCATAGGCAAGACCAGGGAGCCACAGAGGCCCTAGGACAGGTCACTCCTCCTCCTCCATGCTCAGCGCTGTGAAAGACATCAGAGGGGCGTTCCCCCAAGTTCCTCCAACACTGTGAGCCTCTCGTGTGACAACCAAAAGGCTTATTTAGAAACTGGCCTCTAGAAAACAAAGCAGACAAGCCAATCCAAGCCATATAACTATTTTCTCCAGAGCAACATGTTGGTACCATGAGCATTGGGATAAGAATGCCTATTTCCAGACAAGCCTGGCAGTCACCAAGCCACCACAGGGAACTGCCAGACTCGGTTCACTAAGTCGGTCACATATGTAAATTAGACATATTTCCAATTATGGGGGGGGGGAGTTTCCTACTTAAAATCCTTGACAGCTAGAACCCCTTTATTCCGCTTTTAGTAAAAGCACGATTCTTAGGTGTCCTCGCTGTTGGGATGGAGTTTACAGCAATGACCTAAGATCACAGAAGGAACAGAGCATGTAAGGTAAGTCGAGAACTGCTGCTCTCCCACCCTGGCCACCCCGTACCACAAAGCCTGAATACCAAGCCAGACTTCGATCGTTTCAAAAATTTAATCGGTATTTAGTCCCCAAGAAAACTCAGTTAAAAAACAAAAAGACAAACTTCCTGTTTCTATGAAAAATCTGAATATAGATATAAAAAATCTGAAACCAGTGGCTTTAAGAACACCCCAGATAATCTGGTCATTAATTCTAGAAATGCATGATTCTAAGCAAAGCACAGGAGAGAAAAGGCCACAGTGGGGTACAGTGTGCATTCTGCTTCCTGCTGGTGAGCCAGAGGGATCAGCTCCCAAATCTTAACTTCTGATTTAAGCGTCTTCTACTTAAAACATCCAGTAAGGACTCTGAAAGCTTTTCTAAAATGCCCACAGTATTCTTGTACTATACTGTCACTAGAACCCAGGTGAAATGCTGAAAACTCCCAATAGCTGGATCTTTCTTAAAGACATGAATTAATCCATGCTTAGGAGGCTACTCCACCAATGCCCATAAGTTGATTACGTACCCCATGACCATAAAGTAAAAATTAATGGACAATTTTACTGAAGCTCCACATGTCCCCAAATCCTTGAACATTAGATAGCCCATTAAATAATTCTGAATGTACACCTGTAAATATAAAAGTGCTTTAGAAAATAATTACATTTTCAACAGAAAAGATTTAACTGACCACAGAAGCAAGCTCTCTGCACATCAGCTCAGCCCCCGCCACATAAGCCCCAACCGCTGAGGACAACTAAACTGTCCTCAAGCACCTCCAGCACTGACTATTCTCCTGAATCCCTACTTTACCTAACAGTGCTTCAAAAAAAAATACAAAAACATTTTATTGAGAGACTTTGATTTAGATTAGTCGACATTTAAAAGTATCTGTAGGTGAAGTTAAAAAACCAAAATTGATTTAATACTCTATTATTGGTGCCCTACTTTGTAGACATCCACACAAACAATAAAGGCTTAAAAAACCATAATCTTCTATTGACATTAAGAAATTTTTCCTATTTAAAACATCAGATAATGGCTTTGAAAGCTTTTTTACAACACCCATACTATTCTTCCATTATATTGCCAATAGGACCCAGAAGAAGCATTGTAAACTCTCAATTACTGGGTCTTTATTAAAAGCATTAATTAAGAACCCTTTACGTATCATATTTTAGTGCAAAACACAAAATAACATTCCTTGTGACTATGTACAATCAAAAAAAATAATAAAGCAAGGTCCAAGGTAAGGAAAGCGAAAACACAGGAAGAATTCATCCACTTGGTACCAGCCAGGAAATAACTGGGAAATGGGTGTGGAAGGATAGAAAAGCATGTTTTTGAGGTTAAAAAACCCACTTCACCACCCTAAACAGCATACACACACACACATATACACAGGTATCACGGTGAAAATGCAGGGAGCCCTATTTGCAGCAAAACTAGTGAAAAACCAAAGTGACTGATACTATTATGCTGCTACTCCTCTGGGGGGCAATGTTAAGGGATCACAGAGAAAACGTTTTAGTATTTCATGGCTCAGAATTTGAAAATTTTAAAACGTATGCTTGCACAGCTCCAGCAATCTGATGAGAGAGCTCCTCCAAATCCTGAACCAACCAATGCCTAAGAAGGGAGAGATCTGACCCCAACTCTCTGCCATGGGAAAGATCCTCACATCTTGGGAAGACCGCATCTCTCAGGTCTGCAGGTAGAGTGTGTCATCATTCCATAAGGTCATCAAGGACAGCAGTTGAAATGTGCAGCCAACTCGAGCTGGGAAAAGTCAGTTAATCTCTCTGAGTCTCAGGTTCCTCAACTGGAAAACTGTGTCCCTCGTAGAGTTGCCATTAAAAGTAAATGGGGGGGCGGGGCGGTGGCTCGGCATGCACGAGTTCGTGAGTTCAAACCCCAGCACCCATGTACACAACTAAGTGTCAGGGCAACAAAGGCCATGTGAAAAACTCAATAAAATTTGAAAAAAAAAAAAAAAGTAAATGGGGGGAGGGCGGTTACAGTGCTTGCCCAGCATGGGCAAGCACACAGGTTCAAACCCCAGCACCGCGTACACAGCTAAGTGTCAGAGCAATGAAAGCCACGTGAAAAACTCAATAAAAATTGATTCTCTCTGTCTCTCTCACACTGTTTTTCTCTCTTTAAAAAAAAAAAAAGTAAAAGAGGGTTGGAGCAGTGGCTTGGTGGTTATGGCGCTTGCCCAGCATGCACAAATATTGGAGTTCAAACCCAGCACCACGTACACAACAAAGTATTGGAGCAATGAAAGCCACACGAAAAACTAAATAAAACTGATTCTTTCTCATTTTCCCTCTCTTTAAAAAAAAAAGTAAATTAAAAAGTAAATGCGTTAACATATGTGTTTAAGCACAAGAAGTACTCCACACGTGTTAGCGATGGCTATCATTCTACAGTAAAGTACATTAACTCCTGAGAGCATGACAAGAGATGAGGCTGCCCCCTCCCATCCCCTGGGTTACTTTCGTCCCACATGACCCAAAAGATGGCTGACTGGAAAAATCTGAAATGCAGGGAACCACCATCCTTCACCAAATAAAGGAAGAGGGCAGGAGGCTGAAGGAGGCTGAGGATAAGTGGAAACTGTTGTTATGAAGAAAGCTTTGTTGCAAAACACTGGAAGCACACTTTTCAATCAGGGCTGCACATGAGCTTGGGCTGGGAGCTGTGCAATCCTGTAGACTCGCCCCCTCTTTTCTCTCCCTCTCCCCACAAGATTCTGACTTCACTTGGCTGGGTTCAGCTCAGGCAGCCTTCTTCCTTTTCCTTTTTCTTTTTCTTTCTTCTTTCTTTAGAAATGAGTGCCCAGGTGATTCTGACATGTAGCCAAGGTGGGGAACCCCAGATAATCGAACAGAATGGAAGAAAACAAGGACCATATCAGGCAGAGCACGTGTTTCAAGAATCACGCTGGTTTCCATTCTCTAACTCCCTAATGCCAAGAAAAGGAGCTTGCTTTCCCAGCTACGAATCATGACACAGCCAGCCCAGGAGGCGGCTGAGTAGACTCGGTTGTTTAAACAAAGTGACAACTGAAGTCCATAGCTACAAGTCAATAACAACGCCCCTGGCAAGAGCTGGTGACCTTCATGGCTTGCTGGAACTGTCCACTTCAGCCCTGAAAGTGCAGCATCCTTGCAAAGCTCTCAGTCCCAGGCAGACAAATCGACCACCACTGTTGGCATCCAAGCACCAACACCTCCCAGACCTACCCTGTCCGAAAGGGCAGCCATTTAAATTTTAATCCATTAAAATTAAATAAACTGTAAAATTCAGTTCTTTGGGTACATTAGTCACATTTCAGGTGTTGAACAGCTGCATGTGTCTAGTGGAGATCACTTGGACACTAGACATAGAACCTTCCCAACACAGAAGCAAATTCTATTGGCTGGTACTACTCTGCACATCTCTGTCCTGATGCCCTTCCCACGAGCCCCTCCAACTCAGCATTTTAGAAAGCTGAGCTTAGCAATTCCTCTGCATGCGTTCTTCCTGCCTCCTGCACACAGGGTCTGATTCACAGTGCTACCTTCCATGCAGCCACCAGACTACCACTTGCAGGATCACCCTTGAGTCCCCTTCCTTCTATATCCACAGCATCATCCAACTCTGATCTCTTAAAATGTCTCTCCAATCTGCCCTTCCTCTGCAGCCAGTATCTCTGACCTAATTCAGATCCTCACTAATGACAAAACCCTCCTACCTAACTCTAACTTCCCTATGTCCCAAGTTTGTTCTTTACACGTTGTAGTTTACATTGACAAAGAAAGCCTCTTCTTTCATCTTCTTGCTTAAAACCCTCCAAAACCTTAGCTCCACAACCTGGAGCCCCACTCTACAGCCTGCCATTCAGTCTCAGAGGCCACAAACCAGGCCATCACACCCAGAGTCCCAGTGCTTCCGTGAACCGTCCAAGACCTTTCACAGGTAGTTGCCTCTGCAAATGTGTTCTCCTGCCTGCAAGGTCCTCCCCACCTCCTGTTTGGCAAAGTAAGTCAACTGGCATTTCTTCCAAGAAGCCCTCTTTATATAGCTCAAGCAAAATCAGAACTTCTATTTTAATATGCCATCAGAATGCCCTGTTCATGCAGTTTGAACAGCCTTAATCAAAAAAAGAGACATTGGAAATGCAAATATGAAACTTTTTAAGTGCCCAAGTTTCAGATTTTGGAGCATTTTAGACTTAAAATTTTCCCATTTGGGATGCTCATCTGATAAAGTCTATGCAAATATTCCAAAATTTAAAAGGAATACAAAATAAGTATCTTGGATATAGGAACTAAACCTGCAGCTCTATTAGAGCCCCTACACATAACCATCATAAAATATCTGCATCCAGGTCACCTTTTCTCCCACCCAACTGATTCCAATATGCCTTACATTTAGCAAAAACCAAGCATAGGGTTCATGCCTATGTTGAATGATGAACGTGCTCACTTGAATCTGTGACACAAAACACTTAAGCCAACTATGAACATCCCTCATTTTATAAAGGAAGACAGAGATGCATAGAGTAATCAAATCCCACAGTTTCTGAAAGCAGAACCTGCCTTCTAATTCCCAAAGTCACTCAGGGAAAAGACATTACTGAGCATGACCGTGTGGGATGCAATACAGCCCTCGGTCAGAAATAATCTTCAAGGGAGAAGACAGCGTCTTTATTCATCCAGATGCCCACAGCCAGCATGGGGCCTGACACACAACAGGCGTTTGATGAACTGAGCAGGAAGGAAGAATGGTTCTAAGGCCATGAGCATCTCGCCAAAGAGCACATATGCTCCTCCCCACAGTAAAAGGGTCTCTCACATCCTATGTTACATGGAGATCCATAGTCAAAATGAAACTAAATAGCCACCCAATGGAGCCAGAGGAACCTGCCTCATGAGATCTTCTAATGTAGATTTACATTCATTGAGCGCGTACCTTTGAGACTCTGGGAGCCTTGAGATGTTACTAATGGGGAATGAGGACATGAGTCACAAAAGACGGTGTTCAATTAGGGCATGAGTCCCTTCTGCACACATCCCAGTGGGTCTTCCTCGTAAAGCCAGAGTAGAAAGAGAAGTCATTTATACCTTGCGTGTTAATTAAATCATCATAAAAGCCTGGGGAAACACTGCTGGAAAAAAAGCTGATCAAAAAAATAAAAGTAACAGATTTCATACCGGAAAAGAAATTATGGCCAAGTAGAAATTCACTCCCTACTTGGATCCTTAAGAAGTAGTCTCAACAAAACTATATTAATGATTTCAAATTAGCCAAAATAAAAGAAGGAAACTGAGTATTTTTAAAACACATACATGTCTGATTTCCGAAGTGGCATGAAAAGACTCTGTAAATCACCTCCTTTCTCACAACACAAAAAAGCAGAACAAACTGAAAGTCAACAGTTCTTCTTAGGTCCATCAGAGAACTGATGTCACAGGGCTACCCCCCAAAATCAGAGGGACCCACAGCAGATATTCACAACCACAATCTATGGGACCAGACGCCCAGAGCAGAAACCTCCTTAGAAACTAGTACCAGGACAGGGAAACCAAACTATAATTGACAAATTGCTGAGGTTCAGTTTGGGCAAGAGTGAAACTTAAAAATGGGCGTCTGGGTGGGGACGACTTTGGTTAGTTTTACCTTTAGGAACCCTGCCAGATTTGCAGAAACAGGATTAGGGAAAATCTGCCTACTGGCTCTGGCAGACTGAGGAGAAGAGCAGCCGTTCTGAAATACGCCCGGAACATTCTGTTCTTGTCAAGGCCTGGCCTGGAGGGAAACAGTTTCACCAGACACTAGCAGCTTTGAGGGAGGGAAATACCAAGGTCCAGCCTTCTCTCACCTTCCTGTTGCACCGAATTGGGGAAGTGGGAGCTGAAAAGAATGTGTGAGGTCACAGCCCAAGGGTACAGGTTCACTAAGACCCAACCCTAGGATTCTGATCTAATCACAGCTATAGAACCATGTCATACTTTACTACCCCACAAATGTTGGTAGCATCTTTATTTATAATTGCCCAAACTTGGAACTTCAATAGGTGAATCGATAAACTGTGGTTCATCTATGGAAGGAAGTATTATTCAGTGGTAAAAAGAGATAAATGAGCCATCAAGTCACAAAAAGACAGAGGAGAAACTTGAATGCGTACTGTTAGGTGAACGGAGCCAGTCTGAAAAGGCTATGTATGTGTCATTCCAACTCTACGGCATTCTGGGAAAAGCAGAACCGTGGGGGCAATAGAGAGATCGGTGGTTGCCCGGAGTTCTGGGAGAAAGAGCAAGGCATTTTTAGAACGCAGGATTTTTTAGAAGGATGGAAAGTTTCTGCATGATTCTGCATGTACATCATAGTGGTTAAAACCCATAGCTGTATAATACGAAGAGTGAACCCTAATGTGAACTATAGGCTTTGGCCAATAATAATGTGTTAATATCAGCTCATCAATTTTCACAAGTGTAGCACACTAATTAAGGAAAGATATTAACAGAAGAAATAGGGCTAAAGGGAAATGAGGAGGTATGTGGGAATTGTCTACTTTCACATCAATTTTTCTGTAATCCTAAAACTTCTCAAATTTAAGACCATAAAAAAAGAACCCTGCAAATACAACACACACACAAACAGAATCATACCTAGATTTATATCACAGAGGAGTTGAGAGAAAACCAAGTTATTAAAAGGATCATGTATATTACTCTTCACGGTACCATATAAAAACTTCAGATTTTATGTTTCAATGTTTGAAATGGTTAGCCAGCAAGGTAAGGAGAGGGGAAAAATAGTTGTGTTCCTTCTACCTTTTAAAGTAAAGCCTAGGGCTGGAGCGATGGCTCGGAGGTTATGGTGCTTGCCCAGCATGTGCAAGTACACGGGTTCAAACCCCAGCACCACATACACAGCTAAGTGTCGGAGGAACGAAAGCCATGTGAAAAACTCAATAAAACTTGACTGTCTCTGTCTCTCTCTATCTCTCACTGTCCTTCTCTCTTAAAAAAAAAAAAAAAAAGTAAAGCCTAGCTGTGTAAGAGCTTTAAAGAATAAAATCTATAGGCTGGGGATGTGGTTCAGTGGTACAGAATTTGTCTAGTATGCACAAGGACCTGGGTTCAAACCCAGCACCACAAACACAAGAATAAAAGGCAAGGCAGGACAAAGTTTAAAATACACATACATTTTTAGATCCATCAATTCCACTTCTAAGAATTCTTCCTGTACCCTACAGATATATAATTATTATTTCTAAATTTTTAAAAATTTATGTTTTAAAAAAGAATGTGTCCTACAGCTACACTTAACATGTATTTGTCAAGAATGTATGTGGCATTATTATTTTAATAAACTTTAACTTTATAAGCTTCAGATATATATACAAAAACTGCGAAGATAGTACAATCATCCCTGGATAGCCATAGGAACTTGGTAGTTTAGAACCACTGTGGATATCAAACTCCAGAAATGTTCAAGTCTATTACATAAAATGATGAACCATTTACATATAAGCTATGCATACCCTACCACATTCTTTACACCATCCTGATTACTTGTAATCCCTAATTCAATATAAAGAGTACGGAAATAATAATGAGCAAAAAAAGATGTACGTGTTCAATCTTTTTTCAAATATTTTCAAACTGAAGTTGGTAGAACCCATGGATATTGGAGGGCCAAAGGTACACAGCTCCCCTGTCTTCCCCTGTCATCCATGGCCCATTTGTTACAATTAATAGACTCATAGTGACATATGATAAACTAAAGCCCACCTTCTATTCGGATTTTCTTAGGTTTACCTAATGTCCTTCCTCTGCTCTAGGATCCCATGAGGGATGCCACATTACATTTAGACGTCATTTTTCCTTGGGCATTCCTTGGCTGTGACAGTTTCTCATACTCCCCTCACTTTT
Organism: Aplodontia rufa; assembly: GCA_004027875.1. Taxonomy (NCBI): domain Eukaryota; kingdom Metazoa; phylum Chordata; class Mammalia; order Rodentia; family Aplodontiidae; genus Aplodontia; species Aplodontia rufa. The sequence continues at coordinate 60,378 of PVKS010000880.1, read as the reverse complement.
GACCTTGACCTTCTTCTTGGTCTTGTTTTGTTGGTTGTTAGGGTTGGACCTTGATAGTGTTGAGGCTCAATGGTCAGGTGTTCTAGACCATGATCTCAACTGGGATTGGCCTATGATTTCCCCATGAGCAGACTGGGCTTACGGGTATTTAGGGGACAACCACAGAGATAAAGTGCCATTTTCACTGCACCATATCAAGGACACATATTATCATCATCCTTATCACTTTGATGTTGATCAGCATCACCTGGCTAAGGTAGTGTCTGTCAGGTATTTCCAGCATATCCTACTTTATTCTCCCTTTTACACACTATAATTTATGGAGAAAAGTCACTCTAGCCCACACTTACTGATGGGGAGTTAGACTACACCTTTTTAATTGGGAGTAGCTACATAAATCATTTGGAATTGTTCTGCAAGAGAAATGTGTCTCTTCTCCCTGCTAATTGAATCATTACTATCAGTACTGACTCACAAATATTTATTTTATACTTTGATTTATAATGCAACATTTCGTTTTTCAAATCGTTCTATCCTTGCCCCCGGAAGCTCTTTCAGCTGGCTCCTGGGTCTCTGACAATACCACCTTGGACTTATTTGCTTGCTTACTTAGCTTCAAGCACTACCAGATACCCCAGGCTCATCTCATACATTTCCCTCCCCAGAAACCCTATTCCTTGGATGGTATTAGAACCCAGCTCTGGGTGCTAACCATGTTCAACGCTACCGGTGCATCTCGAACCTCAAATTGACAGAACGAGAAGACGTACCTGTGTGCATTAACCCAACTACATATGCACATCTGTAAATATTTCTATATGCAACCATCTTCATCTACCTTAAGCTAAATATGAGTTCATACTGATGTTTTGAATCCATGACTGGAAACATTATTTTAGATAGAAAAAAACTAAGAAACAAATATCTGTCCAGAGAACACAGAATACATTGTGGCAGTGGTAGATTTACACAGTGCTCCACTACCTAACTGACTTTTAATGATGCGATTCTCTATGTGCTGACATTAAAAAAAAATCACATATTAGGTACTGAAATATGTGTGTACACAAAAGCACACAATTTCTGGAAGGAAATGCAACAAATAATTAACAGTCAATAACTTAGTGGGGCTGGAGCGGTGGCTCAGCAGTTACCATGCTTGCCCAGCACACACAAGTACATGGGTTCAAACCCTAGCACCACGTACACAACTAAGTGTCAGAGCAACGAAAGTCACATGAAAAACTAAATAAAAAGAAAAGCCATACCAATAACTCTAGGAAACGTGAATGTGGGTAGGGCAGCCATTGTCAATAGTAACATTGCTCTCAACGAGGCAAAAACAACCTTAGATATGACGATGGGGTATGGCCCTCCAAAGGACCACAGAGCACAAAACATTTAAGAAGGCTCCCAAGGAGGATAATAATAAAAGAACTACTGAGAAACAATGGGTTAGATGGAATAGGTGATCGCATTTTCCACTGGAGGCACTCACTTTCTATAAGCACAGGCTTAGTTTATAATTTAATTAACAAATACACACACACACACACACACACACACACATATATACAGGATTCACCTACCTAAGGGAAGTATTAAGTGAACAGAGGTATTCTGACTAGAAGACATTGTTCCCTGTCCCCTAGGCCACACCCATCTCCTGGACCCTCCTGGGGTCGCTTCTGTAATGATTGGTCAACTCTGGAAAGAAACTAAATTTCTAATACGTATCTGCTAACTCAAAGGTACTGGTCCTGGGCCACACTTTGAAAAACACTTGCGTGATGCTACATTTGTGCTTGAAACCAACGCAACCATCTAATTCCAAATTGCTTTCTACTGAGGGACTTCAGGGGATCCTGAGTGACATTACTTCAGCATCACTATGCTAGGCAACAGTTTGGGTCCATTCTGTCAAAACAATGCTCCAGGTACTTTCTGACCCAGAAGCCAAGGGAATGCTGGAAGTACCCATGAATTCCTAGCTCAGCTCTAGGAATAAGCTTCACTGAATTTCCATCTGAACCTTAAGCACCAGCTCAATAACTTGGGGGGAATGATACTAACTGTAAACAAGAGAGAAGATCTGCTTGTTATAAAACCAATCATTTGGGCTGGAGGGCCAGTTCAACGGAAGAGTATTTGTCTAGCATGCGTCAGGCCCTGGGTTTAATCCACAATACTGAAAAAAAAAAAAATCTAAAGAAAATCCATTTTAGATAGGATCAGCCCAAGAACACCCCATAAATTTGGGGGATTTGTTGTTTGGTCTTATATGAGAACATCCTTATTAGCGTCAGGGCTACAGCTCAGTGGTAGAGTGCTTGTTTAGCATGGCTGTGATCCCCAGCACCACACAAAAAAAGAATAGCCCTAGTGGTAAGTGGCAATCCCTCTTCAAAACGCTGAGCCTCAGATGGCTGGCATTACTATGCTGACTGGGTTAGTGGGCACCTCTTATGTCGCCTGTCTGCTTCCTCCATTCTGGTGACGGCAGGTCATTCTGCTTTGGACAACTATTCCAACCCATGGATCTTCAGGAAGGCCGCCAATCAAGGTGCTTCCTGTCCAAAGGATGTGAGTCCATGGCCCCAACTAGACAACAAGGTGCTCTTCTTGGAATTTACATGCCTTCCCATCTCCAGACCAGGAACTCCTCACCATTGGGGATAACGTCTTGCTCATCTCTCCATCTCCAATGCCTAGCACAGTGCCTGGCCATGAATATTCAGTGCACGTGGGTTCAATGAATTACACAGAAAAACAGGCACCTTAAACAAATGCTGAACTAAGTCTATCATTTTCCAACAGAATTCTGGAGAGGGAGCAAATTGTATGATGTTTTATAAGGGAAATGTCCACTTTAGTAGCTAGGAAATATGCATCGGAAATAGTATCCAAAGTTGCCATTTCTCTGTGCATTAAAGATGTCAATCAGTCCAACAAAATAAAGCCCGAAAAAAAAAAGACAAAAGGAGAATTACCTCATTACCTCAACATCTGCTTGGACATAAGCAATCACATAGTGGCTAATTTTTTTAAGGGACATAATATAACTTTCTAGAAAGACATAATATAGCTAATTATACCATTCACTAGAAGGGAACATACAATGTTTTGAAGTAATTCACAAGTGGGTGTGATTTATAAGACACAGAGCTTAGGGAATGGTAAGTATAAATTAGAGATTGTTCATATTATGACAGACTCCGTCATTGCATTTCACAACTTTTGTCAAAAGCAATTTCATCGCCACACCACGGAAGGCGTCACATTAGGAAAGCTGCTGTCAGCTCTGCAGTTTAGACCTTTTCTGCACACCCTCTTGAGGAATGGGTTCAAATTTTAGGCTTAACGCTCACTAAGGAAGGAACCATACGATGAAACCCACATGGCTGATAAACACATAAAAAAGACTTCGAACTTCACCAACAAGAGCAGTACAAATCTTAAAAGGTACCATGCCCATTAGATTGGCAAAAATTCAGAAACTTTTCCAGCTGCTAGGAACTGCTAGTAGTCAATGTGTTAACCACACTGAAGTTAGGGATACTGCTAGAGGGGATGTGAACCGATACAGCACTGTCTAGCAGAACTTTATTATGTGCATGGCCTCTAATCCATTTCTAAAATCTATAGTGGAAAACAATGTGCAATGGTTTCTTCTCTCTGCCCCGAGTGACTGGGCCATGGCCCTCCTATGTAGTAACCACTTGGTATTTGTTAAAGGAATTAATATATATTTACTCAGCATTTAAAAAGGAAACTGGAGTATTTAACCAATGATGGTTCTTCTTCACATTAAATAGGGGCTCACAATGTTAATGGGTAGGACACACCACCAAACTACAAACTTGATCGTAATACTGGAAGTATCTAAAGAACCTGTGTTTTCATCTCAAATCCCCAGCTCCCCACGTGGTTCCACAAGTTAAACAGCACTTAAATATTCTTAAAATAAGTTGACTATTATCAGAGTCAATGATTCAATGACAAATGTCCTGGTTTTGAGATGTATAAAAATCACACTACGGCTGAAAAAAAAATCCGAACATCTGTATAACTAGACTCACATCCTAAAAAAAGATGCACTTTTTTTTTATTTTTTATTTTTTTATTTTTTTAAGAGAGAGGGACAGTGATAGAGACAGAGAAAGAGAGAAACAACTATATTTAGTTTTTCACATGGCCTTAGTTGCTCCAACACTCAGTTGTGTATGTGGTGCTGGGGTTTGAACCCAGGTCCTCGTGCTTGCTAGGCAAGCGCCGAAACCGCTGAGCCACCGCTCCAGCTCAAAAGATGCACTTTTAATAAACACAAACTTCAAACTCTGCTCCATTACCTTTAATATGCCCTTAATCAAGGAAATGCTGCCCCTAAAAATACCAGTACCATGGATTTGTTTCCCAATACAACAGAAGAGCCAGAAACTTAGACATCCTCCGTTTTCTTGGCCCTTAATCCAATATAGAGAGTATGTTCCAAAGTCAAAGTAAAATCATTTGCAGGCTACCTGTATTATTAACCTATCCTTGAAATTATATACAGAATCAAAGGAGGTAAATTTTTATTATTTGAAAACGCACCCTCCATCAAGAGATGTGATATCCAGTAATATTACTGATAATGAAAGTTCCATATGTCCAGGAATAGGAATCAAGAGTCTAAAAATAGCATTCAAATAGAATATAGCCCTCACTTTAACACTTGAGAGATTTCAGGTGAAGGCATTCTGCCCACCCACAGATGCTTGAACTCATTCCCTCAGGCTAATCTAGGATAAGAAGTGAAGTACTAGGAAGGTGAAAGAGATTAACTCTATCCAGCACTTTCTAGAAGGTAGAAAACACAGAAAAGAGCCAAATCCACTGCAGAAAGGTTAATTTCCCCCAAGGTCACACACCACACAGTCCTATTAGGATTTGTTTGCCAGGAATGTAGACCCCAAAGGGGTCCAGTACCCTCGCAGATGGGATGCTGGTGGATTCAAGGAGCAACAGGTCATAGTAGCGGACAGGACAGCTGTTACCTGGTTAGGCCTGATTAACCACAAGACCCAAGGAAGGGCAGACACTTCTCCAAGTTCACAAAGCTCCTGAACTGAGCAGCAGAAGAACTGAGACTAAACACGAGGGTTAGCCAAAGAGCAGGGCCCCTTCCACGTTAAGGCCATGTTGGCAAGTCACTCAGAAAAGCACAGTCCATTCTTCCTAAATCTCTATGGTTCTGCTCTTTCTTGACCCACAGTCTCAGACCACCCTTTGATCTGAGTAATAATTTTTAAAATGTGTCAGGCTAACAATGGCTCTCTGATCTGGCTTTGTTCAGAAGTGTGGTAACGATGAAAATGATTGAAACGGCTCTTGATTGAGGGATAATCCTCAGTGGCAAGCAGTGGAGAAACACGTGCACTGGGGCCTGGCTTCCCTGCACCCGCACCAACCCTGTTCATTCAGGAAGCCAGGCACGGACGGGGTGTAGATTCACTGACCAACACACTGCTAAAAATGGGAAGTGATAAAAACACAGCGTGGCCAGAAAATCCCGGCTGGGTAAGAAAAGAGGAAGTACCCCGAACCCAACGAAATGCTGGGAAGGCTGTGATACGGCGCTGCAGGCCCACGAGCGCCCCAAATGTGCAAGGGTGGGGCCAAGGCCAGGAGCAAGGCCAGCGGAGCCGCCCTGCGCCTCCCGCTTCTCCCGGGTGGAAAGGGTGCAATGAGCCCTGGATCACACCAGGTCCCTGTCGCTGGCCCGGATCCCCAATTGCGGCCCAAGGCGACAGCGCCTCTCCCACTGCGGGGCCCGACTCGCGCACCTCGTCCTCGGCCTGCGCTCTGCAAGGCGCGCAGCGCACGGAGGGCGCCTCTCCAAGGTGACCGGGCTACTGGGTGCACCCGCCGCCGCGACGGCCCCCGCCCCGCTGCCACCTGCCGCAGCCCCGCGCGGAGCGCCGTCCCCGCCCCCGGCTCCCACACCTGGCGCCCCGGGCCCGCCTACCTTGCTCCTTGAGGCTGGTGATGAGCTGCAGCTGCTTCTCCTCGTCCGAGCTGTTCATTTTGGCGGGTGGGGCTGGGAATAAAAGGAAAGGAGCAGAGGCGAGGGGCTCCGGGGGAGGGGAAGGAAAAGCCAGACGCCGGTGGCGTGCGGCGGCGCTACCCGGAAGTTGGATCCGCTCCCGCTCCTCCTCCCGGCGCCGAGCGCGAGTGAGATCATCCCACGCACCTTCCCGGCGGCCGCTCCACCTGCGGCGGCGGCGGGGGCGGGAACCGGGTCCCGGATCCTCCCTGGAGCCCGCGCCCGGGACGCGCAGGAGGGAGGGCGCCGCGCCCTTCTCCCCGCCTCCGGCCCCGGACACGCGCGTGCAGAGAAAGCCGCCTCGGCTTCGCAGCGCCCGAGGAAACCCCACGTTTGGACGCCGCCTGAAGGTCACCGCCCCCCGCCACTGATTTAGAGCGGGATGTGGCGGACATCAGCCCTGGCTCCTTCCCGCGTCCTCATGCAGTGGTCTCTGGGGGCGGTGCAGGAAAACCTGCAGGGACAGCTCGCTGGTCGTACATCAAGCATCTTGCTAAGCACAGCCAGGGGCGAAAGTGGCCGTCCAGCCCAGCAAGTGCACTTTGAGGGCTGCCCAGCTGGTGAGGTCATCGCACAATTGGGAGAGAGGCGTGATAGGCTGGCAACAGATCCTGATCCTTGCTTCCCCACGGTGCATCAGGTTTGAGAGGCCTTGCACCATGGTCCCTGAGGCGGTGCGGATCATCTGGTTGGCTTGAGAGGACCTTGGCTCTGTGCAGGAAACCTCTGCAGTCCCACTGCCTGAGGTCACGCAGCTACTTGGCAGCAGAGCCTGGCGTTGTGAAATGAAGCCCAGCACTTGCCCCTATCACTGCCCTCTTGCCCTCTGCGCTATTTAAACCAGCTCTAGGGTGTACCCTGACCAGGAGAGAGGCTGTGGGTCTGCAACTTTCCCCAGGCCCTAGGTGCTGGCTAACCTTTGGTCAGTCTCATGCACTCTTTTAACTTCATCTAAAGGATGATAATAATAATGATGCCTACTCTCCTGGAGGAGTGTAAGGATTGACCAGAGAGAGGAAATGATCAAAACACTAAACCAGAATGCAACATTCAGCAGCTGCTCTATTTTTTGTTTGTTTATTTGTTTTGTTTTTAAGATTACTGGTATGAGAAGAGGGGTTATCATTGCTAATTATAAGCTGAAATAGCCACAGTTCTTTTACACTGATTATTAAGCATCCAAGATAAATCCAAACTGGAGTAGTCCTACTGCACATCTTGATTCTATCCTTAGCTCTTAGAACCCCAGCACCTGCTCTTCTGCTCACTCCTCCTTTGATATTTTATACAAATGTCCAACCCCTTTTGCTGTGTCGCTCACTCCAGGGTAGATGGATACAAGGCCAAGTATTTTGATAAATCCTGCAACCACTATCTTTCTGATAGTCATTATAAATGCTGACCTGAGGGCTGGAGTGGTGGCTCAGCTTGTCCCAAATGTGCAAGTACACATGTTCGGACCCCAGCACCACGTACACAGCTAAGTGTCAGAGCATCGAAAGCCATGTGAAAAAATCAATAAAATTTGATCCCCCCCTCCTCTCTTTAAAAAAAAAAAATGCTGACTTGAACTAAATTTTCAAAAAATAGTTGCCCTGCTTTCTGCTTTCCTGAAATGATAATATAGTGTTTTAACATGGGTAATTTAGTGGTAGAATGATCTAAAACAGCAACAGCATTTTTTAGTGGAGTGAATTAAAACTTTGAAACTCTGAAAGATAGTATGAGTTTTTGTTAAGCCCTTTCCCTAGTTTTTCATAAACTACTTTTAAAATACTTGCAGATCAACTGCAGTGAAGATCTTCAAAAGACCTCCACATGGCCATTGCCTTAGGGGTGCATTTTAGTCCTCAGACTTCAAAGAAATGAGTATTTTGTGGAAAGAGACAATCTCCAGAAGGGAAAAAAATCCAGGAGAACTGAGTGTAAAATCCTGGCCATCTAGATTTGCATGGCAGTCAGGAAACATGTTAAACTTGAGGTGTCATTCTGACTGCTGGGGAATTTGGGGGAGCCACCTCCAAACACTCTACCAAACATAACAGTGTCTGTTAGCTATTTGGATTAGTTTACAAAGTTTTATTCTCTTAAATGGCTAATTTTATTGTCTACTCCAACTATACTATAGTTAGGTAATATTATTGGAGTTTAAGAATTGAGTTAATTAACATACCTATAATCAAACTAAGTGTTCTGGTGCCACATTCGATCTGCAGCCCCTTGAAATTAATTCCATTTACCCTCCTTGAAATTAAAATAGCCACCTGAAATGCAATATGGTATTATCCTGAGGGCATGGTATGAATTATTAGGGTGACTATCAGAGTTACTCTTACTGGGATACAGATCTCTCATTACCTTATGATTTATTTATATGATATGAATATTGATGGAAAGGATGGAAGTGATATAATTAGTTTTTGTTCTGTTAAATAATACACACAGGGATTTATGTTACAGGCATCACATTGGGGCTATTATTAACCTGCATGCAACATGTAATTTGAAATCTTTCAAAATGTGTATTCACATACACACATGTACATATGTACGCAAATATACAGAGAGAGCAGAGAGACTTTCCTACAAATTCAAGATAATGAATGCCTCTGAAGGCCCAAGGGGTGGGAGCAGAGTGGGAGAGCTGCAGTAGTGGAAAAGAATTCTCTGTTTAATTTCTGTTGGATTTTTCAGAAAATTAAAGTAAAATCGCATTATATGTAATACTTTGAGGTATACAGATAAATAAGACTGAACTATAAAAAACAGTCTGCCCCTCGATCCACTCATTCTATGTTAGCCAGTCCATCCTAAAAGGCTTGAGTACAGAGCTACTTACGTAATGGTAATTATGATGTATGCAACATTGGTATATTACTTGGCAATAAAAAAGTACTGATGCGTAGATGAACTTTGAAAACATTATACTGAGTGGGAAGAGCCAGTCTGAGAATCCTAGACATTGTATGATTGCATCTATATAAAATGTCCACAATAGGACAATCCATAGTTGATTAGCAATTTGTGTGGAACTCAAGGCTGGGTGGGGATCGTGGAGAAAATGGAAATGGCCATTGATAGGTACATGGTTTCTTTTGGGGATGATAAAAATGTTAAAATTTCACTTTGCTCCAGGCAATGACTTTCTCAATAGGACCCCTAAAGCTCAGGGAATAATGCCAAGAGCTAATAAATGGGATGGCATCAAATTAATAAGCTTCTGTACAGCGAAGGAAATAATTAAGAAAGTGAAGAGAGAACCTACAAAATAGGAGAAAAAAATCTTTGCTAACTACTCTTCTGACAGAGCATTAATATCCAGAATGTAAAGAACTCAAAAACCTTAACACCAAAAAAAATTAACAAATAGGCAAATGAATTAAATGGACATTTCTCAAAAGAAGAAATATAGATGGCCAACAAATTTATGAAAAAATGTTCAACATCATTAGAAATTAGGAAAATGAAAGTCAAAACTACACTAAGATTTCATTCTACTCTAGTAAGAATGGCAAACATCAAGAACACAAACAATAAAAATACTGGAGAGGATGTGGAGGAAAAGGAACACTTACACTGTAGGGGGGACTGTAAATTGTTACAACCACTACCGAAATTAGTATGGAGGTTTCTCAAAGAACAAGGCGTGGAACCACCATATGACCCAGCTCTACCACTCTTCAGAATTAAAGTCAATACTGTAGTGATGCGTGCCTACCCATGTTTGCAGCAGCACAGTTCACATAGCCAAACTATGGAACCAGCCTAGGTGTCTGTGAATGGATGAATGAATAAAGAAACCGTGGCTTTATTCAGCCACAAAGAAGAATGAAATTATATCATTTCCAGAAAAAAAAATGGATGGAACTTGAGAATATTACATTAGGCAAAATAAGCCAAATTCAGAAGGTCAAGGGTCATACGTTTTCTCTCATATGTGGAAGCTACAGAGGATAACGGAAAAGAAAGATGGCAGGTGAATCTTTGAAAATTGAAGGGAGATCAATACAGTAAAGAAAAGGGGAGGGGCTGGAGCAGTGGCTCAGCGATTTCGGCGCTTGCCTGGCATGCACGAGTACACAAGTTCAAACCCCAGCACCACATACGCAACCAAGTGTCCCAGGAATGAAAGTCATGTGGAAAACTAAATAAAAATTGCTTTTCTCTCTCTCTCTCCTCTCTCTCTCTCTCTCTCTCTCTCTCTCTCACTGTCTCCTCTTTCCTTAAAATTAAAAAATTATAAACAATTTTAAAAAAGAAAAGGGATCAGGAGGAGGAAAGGGTAAGAGTGGGATTGATATTGGCCAAATTACCTTGTGATATTGTGTGCATGTACAAATATGTAACAAATCCCACCACCGTGTACAACTGTAATGCACCAAGAAAAGTACGGAAAATTTGACTGCACTCGTGGCTGTACGGCTCTGTGAATAGACTCCAAACTGTAGAATCGTACACGTTAAATGAGAGAATTTGATGGCATGTGAATTATTTCTTCATAAATCTATTCTTTAAAAACATTTTCAGAGGAAGAAAAATTACCTAATATATTATTTACATAACTCTATTCAGTTGTAAGTTTCTTATGCAAATATTTTAACTTTGTAAGCATTTGTGTACGCAATAGTTCGTTCCACTTTTCACGAAACAGCATTTCTTTGTGTGTGTGTGTGTGTGTGTGTGTGTGTGTGTGATGTGTGTTACTGGGGATTGAACTGAGGGCCTTGCACATGCAAGGCAAGCTCTCTACCACCACCAAGCTACCTCCCCAGCCTTTATTTATATTTATATTTATTTATATATTAGAGGTAGAGTCTCCCTAAGTTCCCCAAGTTGGCCTCCAATTTGTGAACCTCCTGTCTCAGCATCCAGAGCCAGGGTTACAGGTGTGCGTAACACCATACCCAGCAACCAAATAGTATTTTATATGTACTTTAATCTTATCCTTGTCCTTCCCATATACTAAGGAATGCTGAGCCATTCTCAACTTCTGAGATATTTGAGTTATTACTAACATTTGTCCATTTATAAATAATGCACCATGAATATGAGGACCACATCTAGTCATATCATAGTGAAGCTGCTGAAAACTAAAGATGATATTCAGGTTTTAAAAGCTGCAAAGAGGAAAGGTGATGCACTTTTCTAGCATATATGAGACCCTGGGTTTGATCCCCAGCACTGGGGGCGGGGGGAAACAGCAGCAGCCAAAGAAAAATACACATTACATACATTTGCAATAGCACTAAAAAGTAAAACACTTACTTATAAATCTAGCAAAATTGTGAAAGATCTAGATGCTAAAAAGTATAAAGCATTGATGGAAAACCGAAGGCTAAACAAACGGAGAGATACATCGTATTCACATGGAAAACTCGATACTTCTAAGATGTTGATTCTCCTCAGTATGGTCTATAGATGCAAAGCAATCCCAACCAAAATCCCTACAAGCTCACTTATAGTATCAATCCTTTGATTCTAAAAATTTTATGGAAAGACCAAACATCTAGAATATCTGAGATGACACTGAAAAAGAATAAAATTGAAATTTAAACTACCTGAATTCCAAAACTAATTATAAGGCTATGGTAATCAAGAAAATGATGTACTGGCAAAAAGAAAGAATTACTAAAGGTTGAATGGAATGGCTATCCCAAAAATACACAAAATGTACTCAGCCCGTTTTTTAAGTAGCAAAAGCAATTCAGTAAAAAAAGAATATTTTCAACAAATGGTACAGAACACCTAAAAATCCATATACAAAAACAAACCTCAGCACGCACCTCATGTGAAAACTAATTCACAATTGAGCATATACTGAAACACAAAACCTAAAACTATAAAAACTTTAAAAAGAAAATCAGTGCCATGTAAGTTTTAACAATACAAAGACGATACCAAATTATGATTCATAAAATGAAAGCTGATATTTTAGATTTAATCAAGATTTAAAAAGTTAGGGATTATGAAGATGTGCCATAAATTAAGAAAAAAATATTCACAAGTCACATACTTAAGTATTTGTATCCTAAACATATAAGGACCTATTAAAACTTGATAATTAAAAAAGAATTTTTAATGGAAAAAAATATTGACAGATTCATTACCTCCTCCCAATAAAATTCTTAAGTAGTAAATAGGCATATGAAAATATGCTCCACATGAGTTGAAACTAGGGAAATGAAAATAAAAACAATAATGAGATAATACTGCATATCTAGTAGAATGGCTAAAATTTTAAAAGGACAATGCCAAATGCTAACAAAGATGCAGCAGAATTTACAATAGGCAAACTATGGAACCAGCCTAGGTGTCCATCAACAGATGAATGGATAAAGAAAAGGTGGTGTATATACATGATGGAGTTTTATTCAGCAGTAAAGAAAAATGAAGTTATGGCATTTGTAAGGAAAAAGGGTAAAATAGAGACCATATCATGTTAAGTAAAATAAGTCAAAACTCAGAAGGTTAAGTAAGGGTTGAATGTTTTTTCTCATATGTGGAATCTAGAGAGGACAAAGGAACACAAGGGTTGGGGTGGATCTCCTAAAAATCAAAGGGAGATCAGTAGAGGAAAGGTCCCAGGGGGAAATGCTAGGGAGTGATATTAGCTAATTGTGTGCGTGTACTAACACGTTAACAACAGACCCCATCACTGTGTACAACTATAATGCACCAATAAACAATGTGGAGAAAAGTAAAAAATATAATAATAACAATTTTGAAAAGGTCTGAGAAGCTAGCTCTGCAGTAAAGTACCCCTGGGTTCCCTCTCTAGTACCATAAAATAAATAAAAAAGACAAAGAAAATGATGTGGAACGACAAGATGAGCAGTAACTCTTCTGTTACTGAAGTGACTTACAATGGTACAGCCACTTTGAAAGACAATTTAGTAGTTCTTAATAAAATTAAACATACATTTACCATACAATCCAGTAATTCACACCTCTGGGTTTATCCAAGGGAACAAAAACCTATATATAACTGTTTATAGATGCTTTAATCATAATCACCAGTAACCTGGAAATAACCAAAATGTCCCTCAACAGGTGACTGAATAAACAGCTTGTAGTACATCTGTAAAATGGAATACATACACCAATAAAAAAACAAGTGCTGGGGCTGGAGCAGTGGCTTAGCTTGCCTGGTCTGCGCAAGTACCGGGGTTCAAACCCCAGCACCCACGTACACAACTAAGTGTCAGAGCAACGAAAGCCATGTGGAAAACTCAATAAAAATTGATTCTCTCTCTCTCTCTCTCTCTCTCTCTCTCACTGTCCTCCTCTGTTAAAAAAAATAAAAAGCAAGAGTTACTAGACGTCATACAACAATGTGGATGGATCTTAAATACATTTGGTTAAGTTTAATAATCCAGATCCCAAAAGGGTTCGATATATAGAACATCATGGAAAGGCAAAATTGTAGGAATGGGAACAGATTAGTATTCTCCAGGTGTTGTGGAAATGCACATGGGGAATTTTTAAGTTGATAGAACTGCTCTGTTTGGTATTAGGGTGGTGGATAGATTACCCTACACGCTTGTCAAAATCCAAAGAAGTACACACCACAGAAAATGGACCATATGCCAATCTAATAAAAAGTCAGCTCTGATAGGGGGATGCCGGACTGGAAGACAGAAAATGATAAATAAAACTAACTGTATTACTAATATATGACACTGCCTCACTAAAGGGGAAGGGCAAAAAGCACCCGACCTAAGTAATCTAGGTTAATAGTATTTCGACTGAATAGTGTAAATCTAAAGACAAAAGAAACTGTACGCAGACACTAGTTGACAAATTGCCTCACGTTGGAGTATGGATTCGCAGTTCTGAAACTTCTCTACAGGTATAGCAGGGTTGAATAAATAAGTCAATAAACTGTAGATAATGGAAGGCCAATTTCTCACTGTCAGATAAGTCATACTCAGTTCTCCTGCAGCATGTCTTATCCATTTTCAGAAATCATCATGCTGTGCAGTACTATACAATAAAAACCGTAGATGTCACGGGGGAAATGAGGTTAGCAGCACAATACTTAAAAGCTTCTTCAATCACAAATAAAAAATACATACAGAACCTAATAAAAATAGCAGCATCATTTTACACAGGTTGCATGATTAAGAAAGGAATAATGCTACAATTAATTTAGCAGTTGGCTTGAAAAATATTGAGTGTTGTCTGAAGCATTGTAAAGGCTGCGTCTTTGGAGTCTTTGTGAAGTGGTGGAAGAAAAGTTGTCTGAAATCCAATGGGAAAGTCTAATGCTGTCTGGCAAAGGGTGTGGCTCCTTAGCCACAGTTTGACGTTCAGATTCCAATATCACTGGTCTTTCCGATTGATATCTTGAGGCATTTTTTTTCCTGACTTTGATTTGCAGGTTCTTCAAGGAAAGTATTTATAACAGAATTAGAATCTCAATATAACATAGAGCCTTCTTCTCCAATTAACTTCTGTAGCACTCTGGGAAATTCTCTAGCTGCTTTCTCAGCTATACCTGCTTTTCCCTGTTAACTGTTGGCTTTGCAGACAGCTGAAGGCTTTGGAAATTGTGATCATGTTTGCAACCACTAACCCAGCCACTATCAGCCAGAAGGAACCACTTCTGCAGGATGTGACAATTTCCAGTTAAGGTCTTTAGAGAAGGTACTTGCTTTCTGATTGTGAGAAAAGATGTTCCTGGTTTTTTCTGATTGTGCTTCAATTCATAAGTTCAGCAATCTTTCATTTCTTGTAAATTCTTTTGGCCATATTCTTATTGACTTCACAGCACTTGAGATTGTACATTGTAAACTATTTTTATTTTCCTAGCATTGTCTCTGATGGTCCTCCAGGTGGATCCTTTTATGCTTGTTCAATGAGAGGTATTACATGTCCTTTTATTTCTTTCAAAAACACTTTATTATTTCAATCTTCTCCCCAGTATATACGGCTTTCCTTGTGTAGTCATTGCTTGGTGTTCTTGAACCAGGACACTTAGGTGTATTTGGGGTATTAGAGGTATAATGTATATGTCACCTCCTCACAAATGCAAAAGAGCAACAAAAGATAACTATGTTGAAGACATGTGATGAGCCTACGTAGCTATAAATGTTTGAAACATGAGTTTGCACACGTTTTAGGTATTCTATGCTGCTGGATGCATTTTCCTCTATTGATTTAGTGCTCCTTGGGGACAAAATCATGTGAAGGCAAATTTGTGTTTCCAAAGTAAGCCTTGTATCAGAATTAACTACCCTGATAAGCAAGAAAGGAAATCTAGAATGAATCCTGTGGTGTTGGAATACCATCAAAGGAATGGTTTATATATATATATATGTATATATATATATATATACATATATATATATAAACAAATTCATATTTGTTTTAATAATATATAAACAGTTAAGTATATACAGGCGTATGTATATACAGGTATACATACAGGTGTATATATACATGGTTTAAGGTGCATAGCTTATTTCTTTTCTTCATCCACTGAGAAGGCTGAGACAGAATGATATTCCAGTAGCAATCAACACTGTCAAAACCAGATCTTGATTTCTAAACATCATTCTGTAAGAAAAGGAACCAGGGCTCCTTAGAAAAATGGCTAACTTCAAGGTTGAGGCAGGAGGAATATAAGATGATTCAAGATGCACATAGCTCATCTGGTCCTCACTGATAGAAATCAAACAGTGAAGTATATAAATTAACGAGGAAGAAAAAAGTCCTTTTTGAACTCCAACTAAAATATGTAAATATTCCCCCTCCACAAGGTGGAGTTTAATTACCCTTCCCTCGAGTGTAGACTAGACTTAGAGACTTGCTGCCAAAGAAAAGAAATAGAAAAGGGGGAAAATAGTAATTTTACAATGGAGAAACAGCACACAGCATTTGAACCAAGTGATGGGGGTTAAATCACAGTAGTTGGTCATGTAAACATCTTGTACCCACTGATTCAATGTGACAGGAAAGGTATTTTTCCTTTGTGGTATTTTTCCAAAACCAATAACCTCAATCTATTGAGAAGGAAATGTGAAACAAACACAAATCATGGGGTATTCTACAAACTACATGCCCAGTACTCCTCAAAACTGCTGAGGTCATAGAAAGCATAAGAAGACTGTCGCAGACCAGAGGGATCTAAGGAGGCATGAATATAAGTGACTTGGTGTTTGGTGTCCTGCATTGGATCCTGGAACAGAAAAATGGCATTAGTGGAAACACCAGTATAATCCTAATGAAGTCTATATTTAAGAGGATTTGCACCAATGTTGATTTCCTAGTTTTGACTAATACTATGATCATGAACCCAGGAGACTGGGTAAGGGGTACACAAGAATTCTAAGTATGCTCTGCACTATCTTTGCAACTTTTTTTTATAAATCTAAAATTATTCCAGAATAAGAAGTTGAAAGTCAATTGGCACCTGCCATATTAACATACTAAAAAACAGTATGATTAGTATGATTCAGATCAATATAAAAATAATCTGTTTATGTAATTGCAATTGGCAACCAGAGAGTGAAACTTTAAAATGATTCCATTTATAATAACACTCAAAATAATGAAGTAATTTAGCTTTAGCAAAAAATTGAGATCTATACCCTGAAAAAAATTTTTAAGATTGCTGAAAAGCTGAAGAAGACATAAACAAATAAAATGTTATACCATATTCATGAACTTGACATTGTAGTTAAAATACCAAATTTGTGAGCTGGAGCGGTAGCTCAGCAGTTATGGCACTTGCCTGGCATGTTCGAGGACCTGAGTTCGAACCCCAGCACCGCATACACAACCAAGTGTTAGAGCAACAAAAACCAGAAGAGAAACTAAATAAAGTCGTTTCTCTCTTTCTCTCACTGTCCCTCTCTCTTTAAAAAAAAATACCAAATTTGTCTATATACTTAATGTAATTCCAATTAAAATTCCAGGAGGATTTTTATGGAGAATTGATTCTAAAATTAATGGCAAGGAATGAACATAGAATAGAATAACTAAATCTTGAAAAACAAGATTAAATTTGGTTCATTTACACTAAAGGAATTGAAGACTTAAGCTGTGATAATCGAAACAGTGTGGAACTGGCATGAGGATAAACGTATAGTCCTTGGCTTAGTACAAAATTAAGTGGTAGAGCATTTGCCTAGAAGGCTCAGTGCGATAGGTTCAATCCCCCCAAAAACCCCCAAACACACAAAATAGAACCCAAAACAAACCCACACTTACATAGCCATCTTATTATAAACAAAAGTGATACATAATTGAATGGGAAAAGAAAGTCATTTCAATTAATTGAGCTAAATCTCCATATGCAGATGGTATACCAAGGAAATGAAGATTAAAAGATCAGTATCACTACATACCAATTAAAATGACCAAAATTCAGAACACTGGCCACACCAAATGCTGGTGTGTATGTGAGGCAATAGCACTCTCATCCACTGATGGACGGAATGCAAAGTAATTCAGCCAATCTGGATGACAATTTGCCAATTTCTTAACAAAAACTAAAGATGCTCTTACCATAAGATGTAGTAGTTGCACTCTTTGGTATTTATCCAAAAGAGTTGGAAATTTATGTCTACATAAAAACTTGTACATGGCTGTTTATAGCAGCTTTGTTATTACCAAAACTTACAACCAACCAAAATGTCCTTCAGTAGGCAGATGAATGAGCATTCAGACAATGGAAGATTTCTCAGCACTAGAAAGAAATGAACTATTGAATCATAAAAAGGTATGGAGGAAACTTAAATATATAATATTAAGTGAAAGAGAAAACTTCATACCATACGATCCCAAGTATATGATATTCTGGGGAAAAAAATTTAAACAATGGAGACTATAAAAAGATTGGTGTTGGGCTGGAGCAGTGGCTCAGTGGTTACGGCGCTTGCCTTGCATGCGTGAGTACGCGGGTTCAAACCCCAGCACCACATACACAGTGACGTCTCCGAGCAACGAAAGTCCATGAAAAACTAAATAAAATTGATTCTGTCTCTCTCTCTCTGTGTCTCACTGTCCTTCTATCTTAAAAAAAAAAATTGGTGTTTGCCAGGCAAAATGGGTAGAAGTATGAATAGGAGGTGTAAGAAGGATTTTTAGGACAGTTAAACTACTTCTTATGATATTTACAATGATAATATAATGGACACATGTCTCTACACTTTTTGTCCAAACCCATAGAATGGAAACCATCAAAAGTAAGCCCTAATTTAAACTATGAATTCTGAGTAATGAGTTGCTGTAGATTCATTAAGTACAATAAAATATATCACTCTGGGGGGAAGATATTGGTAATGGGAGAGGCTTGGGGGGAACAGAGGGTGTACAGAAAACTAACATTCACTCAATTTTGCTGTGAACCTGAAATTGCTTTAAAAAATAAAGTCTAAGGGCAAAATAGCAAGACCTCTATAGACATCAAAAACCACAAATTATCACTGAGAGAAACTACAGAAAGCCTAAATAAATGGAGAAATGTACAATATTCATGATGTGGAAGCCTCAATATTGTTAACATATCTATTCTCCTAACCAATAGATTGAACACAATTTCACTCAAAATCTCTGAAGACTGTTTTCAGACATAAAATCCTGATTTTAAAATTTACATACGGCAGGGCTGGAGCAGTGGCTCAGCAGTTGGAGCACTTGCCTGGCATGTGCAAGGACCCAGGTTCAAACCCCAGCACTATACACACAATTAAGTATTGGAGAAACAAAGGCTAGATGGAAAAAATCAATAAAGCTGATTCTCTCTTTTAAAAAAATGATATATGTTGGGGCTGGAGTGGTGGCTCAGCAGTTTGAGCGCTTGCCTGACAAGCACAAGGACCCGGGTTCAAACCCCAGCACCACGTACACAACTAATTGTTGGAGCAACTAAGGCCATGTGAAAAACTAAATAAAGTTGTTTCTCTGTTTCTCTGTCTCTCTCACTGTCCCTCTCTCTTTAAAAAAATAAAATAAAATAAAAATAAAAAATAAAAAAAATATGTCATGTCCACAGCCCAGTTATGCAAGGGAATGGGACAGGTTGCCAAGAGCTCAAAGAAATCACCTGAAAATGGAATACAAGGCACACAGTTTTATTGAGAAATGCTTTCAGGAATGTCTAGTGACACCAGTCTGAACAGAGAGCACCTCTGTCCCTCACTGTGTTCTGTCCAACGGTGGCTGATTGGATACATGACACGTGTCCTTTCCACACTGGGTTCCAAATTGGGCTGCAGAAGCAGTAACGTCAGCATGATCTTGCTCGGTTCACCTATCTGACCAGCATCCTGGCCTCCCTGTAGGAAAGTAGCTTCTTGCAGATAACACCAACTTGCCCTGGCAGTGTGCATGAGAGAAAGCCAGTGTCCTTGAAGATTATCCAGACCTGGACATTCTGACCCAGGCTTCTTCTCACTGTTCCCTCAGCGTGGCGCAGTGTTTGGGGAAAGAAAGGAGGCATTCAGAGACAGGGTGTTTTTACTGGTCCCCTTTCTTTAAGAATGAGACAACATGGAAATAAAAAGGAATTGGAATAGACAAGACATTTTTAGGGGTGGGAGGAGTCAGTTGTCCAGACTGGCCTTGAATTTCTGGGCTCAAGGACTCCTCCTGCCTCAGCCACTTGAGTAGCTGGGAATATCTAGTTTGCTAATTTTTTTTTTAAATAATAGTCTGATATTATGCCTACATATAACTTCTTTATATATTTTCCCAACTGATGACTACCTATTGAGATGGCGGAGACATTTCAATAGAAAGTTGTTTTTTATGTGACTTCCCATTTTCATTAAACTCTATCTTGAATGCTAACAGAAAACTGAGGGTAGTAAATAAAGGACATTCTTCATCAGTAAGCATGGGACCTGGGAGTCCCAAAGTCTAGTTTTAGCCCTGGACTCAACCCTACAAGCACAGGGTCATCCCAGCTATTTCAGTGACGGACATTGCTTCTTATCAGGAGGACATGTTCACAGACCTGGAGTCCTAGGAAGAAGAGAGTCCCTGACTTAATACTCTCACCATTTGTGGGGAAGAGTCAGACTAGTTCACCCATTTAAGTGAGCCCCTGAGCACCCAAAGCACTTGTGATTTTCTTAATTTGCTAGAGAAATTAGAAAGGCTCTCATCACAGATGTTTGCCACTAGCCCGTCACGTGAGTAAATATTTGTTATCATTACTGTACAGATCGTACACATGGAAGGCTGCGTTATTCTTTACAAAAATTCAAACATCAAGTTATTTGTTTCCTAAAATAACCAATAGGACTAATCATCTAATTTGAACTTACCGAATTCCTTTTACTTATAGAACTAACCAGATGATAATGCTGAAAGAACCTAAAACATCATTCGGCCCAACTTTCTCATTTTTACAAAAGTGAAAAGATCCACAAAGATCAAATGACAGGCTCTCATTCGCACGGTTACTCAATGGCAGAACCCAAGCCGACTGCCAGGCTTCCTGTCCTAGGCAACCCGGTTAACTGGAGGTCTTTGCATGTGTGTGTGCTCGTGGAGAAAAGAGAGCAGGATGGGCAGAGGGACGAAATCAAGACTGCGTTTCAGACTTTCCATGGCATATTTCTGCCATTGTCCTTTGATAGCTACAGGCCACTTTTGCCAAGATTGGCAGCTCACTAACTCCAAAAACAAAGGGCCCTTTGATCTTTGAAACAACGGTCAGAACCTGGAACTTCCTGTGTGATCAGGCAACCCTCACACTCAGAAGCCCCACCCCTTCATTGTGGGCTGTTTTATGGCTGGTGGTGGAACTCAGGTTACTCCCCAGGCAAAGATGCCTCCACTCATCCACTGTGCCTGTCTGGGACGTTCTTCCCCTCTTGCCTGGTACAGAAAGGCCCACAATAACCTTAGCCATCTTTCAGTAACTACATTTGGTAACCAGTCAGCACACACATCTGCTTGACCTCTCCAGAGAGAACGGTAAAGGCCTCCTTTTATCATGACAAATATCCAATCTGGTGAAAAACATTCCCAGAGAAGACTCTCAGGACGCACTTTATGTTCATGATCAATAGCATTTGTGTAACTCCTCTTGTTTACTCTACTAAATAATGCGCTGTTAGGGCTTGAGCTGTGGCTCAGCCGTTACAGCGCTTGCCTGGTGTGTGAGGACACGAGTTCAAACCCCAGTTCCAAGTACATAATAAAGTGTTGGAGCAGTGATAGTCACATGAAAAACTAAATGAAATTGATTCTTTCTTTTTCTCTCTCACTATCCCTCTCTCTTTAAAAAATAATAATTATTATTATATGCTATTACTAAACATAAACTTAACCTATATGGAGTCCAAAACCTTCCTAATAAGGGGTCATTGAAAGTATTTTTTTTAATTTTTTATTCAGAAATTTATTTGTTGAACAATCAATCTTCTAATGAAATAATCATTGAAAGTATTTTAAATGGACACCATAAATCTATTTTGATTTTTCTATGTATTTTTCTTCATTTATTTTACATGATTTTCAGACACATTTCCATCTCCTAAAAAGGGAGTTCTGTGTTTTCTGGGTATCTCGTTTCAGTTTAGGAAGACAAAAGATTAAAAAAAAAAAAAGTCATGTAGATCAAAGGTGGAAATGGTTGTACCAGGATGTGAATGGATTCAATACACTGATCTGTAGCTTAAAAATTGTAAACTTTGGCCAGACATGATGGTACACACCTGTAATCTCAGCAGCTCCAGAGGCTCAGACAGGAGGATCACAAGTTCAAGGCCAGCCTCAGCAACTTAGTGAGGCCCTAAGCAACTTAATGAGACTCTATCTCAAAACAAAAAATTTAAAAAGGGTGTGTGCCTCAGCAGTTAAGTGCCCCTGGGTTCAATCCCCAGTACCAAAAAAGAAAAAAAAAAGGTAAACTGTATTATGTATGTTACCACAGCTTTAAAAAACATGTCGGGGGCTGGAGCGGTGGCTCAGCGGGTACGGTGCTTGCCTGGCATGCACAAGTACATGAGTTCAAACCCCAGCACCACATACACAATGAAGTGGTGGAACAACAAAGGCCACATGAAAAACTAAATAAAATAGATTCTCTCACTGTCCCTCTCTTAAAAATAAATAAATAAATAAATAAATAAATAAATAAATAACAGGTTGGTAGATGTGATAGAGGAGAGAGGGGTTTTTTAGAGAAAAGGAAAACAGAATAAAAATTGTGAATGTGGAGAAGAATGTGGAACAAACGGGAAATTTGGATATGTTTTAATGTTAGAAGCATTAAATGATTCTCCAGGGCAGCTTACTTTATTAGTCTGTGGCTTGCATGCCATGTTGAAAACTGATTTTTAAAACCATAAAGGTAATATTTGCTTGTTTGGTCAAAGCATTTTAATAAAATTGGTCTTATCTCCTCCTCAACCCTACATATTTCCTAAATATTCTTCTAGAAATGTTAACACATATTTCTATATACACAATTTTTTAAAAAATGTGTATATCGAAATATACACTTTTTTTAAAGAGAGAGGGACAGAGAGAGAAATAGAGACTCAATTTTATTTTTTCATGTGGCTTTTGTTGCTCCAACTTCCTTGTGTAAGTGGTGCTGGGGTTCGAAACCGCGTCATCGTACATGCCAGGCAAGCGTCATAACTGCCAAGCCACCACTCCAGCCCTCATATATTTTTTTTAAAGAGAGAGGGACAGTGAGAGAGATAGAGAAAGAGAGAAACAACTTTATTTAGTTTTTCACATGGCCTTAGTTGCTCCAACACTTAGTTGTGTACGTGGTGCTGGGGTTTGAACCCGGGTCCTCGTGCTTGCCAGGCAAGCGCTGAAACCGCTGAGCCACCGCTCCAGCCCCATATATTTATTTTTATTCATTTTTTCATCTAGCCTTTGTTTCTCCAATACTTAATTGTGTATGTGGTGCTGGAGTTTGAACCTGGGTCCTCATGCACGCCAGGCAAGCACTCCAACCACTGAGCCACCGCTCCAGCCCACTATATACACATTTTAATAACCACAGTTCACTTGCACTCTTCTAGAACCTGCTTTTGGCTTTATAATATATCTTGGAGGTCTTCTCATATTGCCACACTAATTTGCCTTATTTTTAAAAACTGCTTATAGCATTCAACTTTGTGTATAAACATTACCTGAATACTCACCTACCTAGAACCATATAGATATTGAAAAAAGGAGACCTTAAAATGGAGTAAAATAGATTATAAGCAATAATGGTGTAATCTGTGTCTGAATAAGATATTCCATGTCAGATTCCATTCTCAAAACTGCAGTAAATACATGACGTGGAGCATCCATTCTTGAAATCTATGCTGAGAATTTTCCATAATAATTTGAAGTCAAAGAAGTAATTTAGTGGGGAACCGATAAGTACCCAAATAACAGGGCCAAAAGCATTATAACTTGGAATGTTTCAGACCTAACAGAATGAAAACATTAGAATTGAAAAATGTATCTCTGAAAACCTCCTTGGAGAGCTGAGCACAGAGTGCCAAAACATCCACGAAGAAGTGAAAAGTATAGTCAAAATATTGTGATGGTAGTGCCCGATACGAAGCAACAACCAAGCCTCACGGTTGCCTTATAACCTTTCTTAACACAAGTTCCAATTTTGTCATATTAAAGTGCTAGAAAGAAAGGATGTTTCTGAGTGATTCACGCCATTTAAAAATCCAGGGAAGGGGCTAGAGCGGTGGCTCAGCGGTTACGGCGCTTGCCCAGCATACAGGGGTACACAGGTTCAAACCCCAGCACCACATACACAACTAAGTGTCAGAGCCACGAAAGCCATGTGAAAAACTCAATAAAAATTGATTCTCTCCGTCTCTCTCGCTCACACACACTGTCCTTCTCTCTCGCTCACACACACTGTCCTTCTCTCTTTAAAAAAAAAAAATCCAGGTAAATATCATAACACTTTATATACGGAGGGAAGAGGAGAGAGCAAAGGTTTAGCTCAAACAGCAATTAAAATTTTAGTTAATG
The DNA here is from genome assembly GCA_004027875.1 of Aplodontia rufa. Classification (NCBI taxonomy): domain Eukaryota; kingdom Metazoa; phylum Chordata; class Mammalia; order Rodentia; family Aplodontiidae; genus Aplodontia; species Aplodontia rufa. The sequence goes on along the minus strand of PVKS010000880.1, from coordinate 36,329 downwards.
CTAGCAGGTTATACTGACAACTTCCAAAACATACAAAATCCATTTTGATGGATTATCAGTGTCAAGTCTTTCTATAAGAAATGGAAACTTGCGTTATTTTCAAATTCTTAATTCATTATTTAAGAATAGTCTCAAGTGAAATCAGTTACATGAAAGAGTAACAAACCTTGGGAATCCTCTTTTAAAAAAGCAACGAGGAGGAGCTGGAGTGGTGGCTCAGCGGTTACCGCGCTTGCCTGACAAGTACGTGGGTTCGAACCCCAGCACCACGGATACAACGAAGTCTTGTAGCAACAAAAGCCACATGAAAAACCAAATAAAATTGATTCTCTCTTTCTTGCTCTCTTTTCTCTCTCACTGTCCCTCAATCTTAAAAAAAAAATAAATGAGTAGAAGCAGAGGACCAAAAGGGAGGGAGGAGGAGAGGGAGAAAGAGAGGAGAAAAACCAGGGTATGAAGTTGACCAGATTATACTAGGTGCATGTGTGAATGAACCATAATGCATTCCAATTTTATATAAAGTGATAATGCATCAATTAAAAAATAAACAAATAGAAGGAAGACAATGGAGTAGAGGAAGGGGGTCAGGAGAGGAAGGAGGAGCAAGAAAAGGGTACTGCTGGGGATTGAAAGGGAGAATGTTATATGATATGCATTTATGAATATGTTAAAATGAACCCACTATTATGTATAACTGTAGTGCACTAAAAATAAAAAATAAAGTAAAGAAAATGCTGGCAAAAATTGTCACAAATCAACTTTTTCAGAAATCTAAAAAATAAGCAAAAGTTATCATCAACCTAGGGGGCATTTATTCAAGAAAAATGATGGAATCTTGGCAAGAACAATGAAGTTGATTGCATTTTCACTTAACCTATTCTCATTCATCTCTCCCCAGCTCCACAGTAGACTTAATTAAATAGCAACAGTCTTGTAATTACAGTGAAAACGGTAGTATCCTGTGGGCCTCAGGAGGAAGCAGAATGAGGTTAGAGCTTCTCCACAACCCCTTTTCCGGATACTGTTATCCTTTGGTGTGTCTGGAAGTTACCCAGAAAATCCCACTCACAGGGCTTATCTTTATTCAACCTATCTGAGTTCACCCATTGTGAACAATCACAGGGTGTTTGTTGAAAAGAATCGGGAGCAACTAAGGCAACAGAAACAGTTGGTGTCACCAATAAGCCAAATGAAGTACTTAAAAGGCCAAATCAGGGAATGAGAAGTCCTTGGATATATTAAGAAGTTCTTGGGCTGAAGCAGTGGCTCAGCAGTTACGGTGCTTGCCTGGCATGCGCAAGTACCCGAGTTCAAACCCCAGCACCACGTACACAACGAAGTCTCAGAGCAACGAAAGCCATGTGAAAAACTCAATAAAAATTGATTCTCTGTCTCTCTCTGTCCCCTCTTTCTAAAAAAAAGTTCTGATGTAAGGGCTGGAGGTGTAGCGCAGTGGTAGAGTGTTTTCCTACCACATGTCCCGGGTTTGTTCTGGAGCACTGCAAAGCCTAAAAGAAGAAGAAAGAAGATGGAGGAAGGGGAAGGGGAAGGGGAAAGGGAAGTAGTTCGGATATACTCCTAAAAATCTAAAAGGCCACATTTGTGCTTAGGGCTGTGCACATGACTTTTGAGCTCCTGCCCACATGAACTTGAGTATAATTTCCTTCTGTATAAGCGGGAAGTGAAAGTCACGGCAGGGTAAGAAATGTTGAAAAAGGCATGCTCCAATATGTCCAAAGAGCCTCCCTGAAAAGGCTGGAAGACTTATTGGTTTAAGTCATGTAAGCAAATCTGTCAGATCATTAATGACCAACGAACTAATCAAGTACCAACTTAAGTGACCACCCATAACAAAGAATACAGCCATTGCAGAATTAAAATAACTAAAGAATAAGTACGATCAACAACAACTATGAACAGCAATCATGATTAACCCTGGACAATATGGGAGGATCCAATTTCTAGAGCTGAAATTACAATAATAGAAATTAAAAATTCACCTCAGGGGATAAACTGCAGAGTTAAACAGGCAGGAAAAAAGAATCAGAGAATTTGAAAACAGGGCAATTGAGGTTATTCAGTCTGAGGATAGATTGAAAAAAGATAAATAAAATTGAGCAGGTTCTCAAAGACCTGTGGGATACCATCAAGTATACCAATAGATAGATAGATAAATAGATTAATCTCAGAAGGGAAGAAAAAAGGGGATGGGAGGAGTATTTGAAGAAACAATATCCCTAAATCCTCAAATTTGAAGAGGCACATTAGTTTACATTCCCAAGAAGCTCAACAAATTCTTTTTTTTTTAAAGAGAGGACAGTGAGAGGGAGAGAGAAAGAGAGAGAGAGAGAGAGAGAATCAATTTTTATTGAGTTTTTCACATGGCTTTAGTCGTTCTGACACTTAATTGTGTACATGGATGCTGGGGTTTGAACCCGTGTACTCACGCATGCCAGGCAAGCACTGCAACTGCAGAACCACTGCTCCAGCCCCCAAGCTCAACAAATTCTTTTTTTTCTTTTTCTTTTTTTTTTTCCCAGGGCTGAGGACTGAACTCGGGGCCTTGTGCATGTTAAGCAAGCGCTCTGCCACTGAGCTAAATCCCCAACCCCTCAACAAATTCTTAATAGGACAAACTTATATATCCATACCTAGATACATCATAATTATATGGTCCAAAGTCAAAGACAATGAGGAACTCTTGAAAAGAGCATAAGAAAAACAGTATATAATGGGCAGGGGATCCTCAGGAAGATTTAAAGCCAACTTCACATCATGAATCATGGAGACCAGACACAGAGAGAAGACATTTGAAATGCTGAGTTAAAGATTATCAACCAAGGATTCTGTATCCAGCAAAACTGTTCTTTCAAAATGAAAGTGATCTTTGGATCCTGCATATAGGAAGCCTAGGAATTGTTAACCCATCCTAAAAATTTTAAATATGAACAAACTTAAAAATCCAGACACATCCAAAAACTGAGGCAACTAGAGCAAAACATTACTCCCACCCTAAGATTATTGACGGATAGGTAGGTACAGAGACTCCCAACTTACTGGAGCACCAGTCAGGAGCAGCAATTGCCACTGGAAAAGTTAGACTGCAGTTCATGGATTAGTGGAGACTCAGTGTGGACAAGCATCATATGCTTAAAAACTTCAGGGGGCCCCGCCTGGGGAGCGGGCCTAAATTTTTGTGAGTTTTACTTTATCCTTAATAAGGCCTGCCTTCAAAAGAAAGTATCTTATCAAAGTCCAACCCACTGAGGTTTTATCAGAGCCTAATTGACCAGGGCAATGGAACTGCCCAACTCCAGTCTGCTCTAGCCTTCCACATGGTGCCAAAGAATACCCAAACCAGCCACTTCATGCCACTGACTTGGGAAAAGGAAATACCCAACTCCAGTGCCCTCTATCCCTGCCTCACCAGAGAGTAACTAAGAAACACTTACAAGGTCGCAGCCCAGGACTACAGGCTCACTGAAAGACTACGTTGAGGGGCTGGAGCGATGGCTCAGCGGTTTCGGTGCTTGCCTCGCGGGCACAGGGATGTGAGTTCAAACCCCAGCAACATGTACACAACAAAGTGTCTGAGCAACGAAGGTCAAATGAAAAACTAAATAAAAAAATAAAAAATTAATTCTCTCTCTCCCTCTCACTGTCCCTCTCTCTCTTAAAAAAAAAAAAAGACTACATAGAACTATAGAATACCTCCCCACCACCCCTCTTGCCACACCTTTCCACCACTTCTATATTTTACAGGGCTCCCACATCATAGAGGGAACCACAACGAAATGAACTCCATGTCTCAAATCTTATTCAAGAATTGATTTAAAAAACCCGTAAGCATCAAGGGAAACAAAAGCAAGGACACCGAAGGACAACTTAGCTTCTGACACCTAGGGCTATGGCAAACAATAAGCCAGACTTCTAGTCAGATTAATCTCATACTAGAGTTCTTTCTACCTCAGTTATACCCTCAGTGTATCCTGTCTAGCTTTGAAAGAAACAAAAAATTACAAGGCATACTAAAAGATAAAACCATGCAGCTTCAAAGAACAGTAAGCATCACAACCAGTTTCAGATTTTAGAATTATCAAATTAGAGATTTAAAATAGCTCTGATTAATATGCCAAGAGACACAATGGAAACAAAAGAAAGAAAGCAAGAACAAAGGAGTAATGCGAGCAGAAAGTCTAAGAATGAAAGAGAAATGTTTGAAATAAAAATACTATATCAGAAATGAAGAATCCCTTAGCCCGCCTCATCAATAGGCCAAACACAACAGATATGTTAACAGCAACTGTCCAAACTGAAAAACAGAATTAAAAGTGGAAAAAAAAAAGGAACATGAAACCAAGAGTAGAGGAATGATTACAAATGGGGAAAAAACGAAGATGAAACAGCAGAAGGAGAAGGAAGGAGAAGAGAAATAGAAGAAAAACTTAAAATAATAGTGACGAAGACATTTTCCAAAATTAATATCAGACATTGAAATTCAAGCTGGATAAATACTAAAGGAAAATCTACACCTAGGTGTATCATATTCGAATAGCAAAATATCAAAGAAGCTAAGGCCAAAAAAAAAAAATAGTCCAATAAGCACGTGAAAAAGTATTCAACATGATAAGTCATTAAGTAAATGCAGATAAAAACCATAAGGATACCACTATCATACCCATTAAGATGGCTACAACCAGTAAGGCAGGGGTTGGGGAGAACATGGAGAGATGAGCAGCAGCATATGTGCAAGCTTTGTAATGTAAAATGGGGTAACCATCTTAGATTTTTGTTTGTTTACCTATTTATTTGTTCATTGGTTTATTTCAGACAAGGTCTGGCTGTGCTGCCCAGGCTGGCCTCAAACTCCTGGGCTCCACTCATCCTCCTATCAGCCTCCGCAATAGCTGGGACCACAGGTGGGCCACTGCACCCAGCAATGAAGCCATTTCGGAATTGTTTGGCACGTGGCCCCAAAAAGTAAGTAAGCACAGAATTACCATAGGACCCAGAAAACCCACTGCCATGTCAAGATAACAGGAAACATATGTTCACACAAGAACTTGCACATGAATGTTTGTAGATGTATTATTCGTAATAGTCAAAAAATGCAAACAATCAAAATGTCCATCAGTTTGGTAAGAAGAGAAATAAAATATGATAAAATAAATAAAATATGAGATTTCCACACAATGGAATAGTGTTTGACCAGGAGTGAAGGACTCGATGCATACTATGTCATGGCTTGCCTTGAAGATCTGCTAAGAGAAATCTTATAATGGAATATTACATGATTCCACTTACATGAAAATCCATAGAGACAGAAATTAGAGGAGTCATTTCCAGGAGCTAGAGGGAAGAGGGAATAAGAAATGACTGCTAATGGGAATGGGGTTTCTTTCTGAAGGGATGAAAATATTCTGAAATGAGATGGTTATGATGGTTAGGCAACTCTGTGGCTATGTTGGAAACCACCTAACTGTATGCTTTTAAACAGTAAACATATGGCATGTAAATAAAATCTTAAAAATTATTTTTTAAAAACTGTCATTTGGGGCTGGAGTGGTGGCTCAGTGGCTACTGCGCTTGCCTGGCAAGTGTGAGGATGTGAGTTCAAACCCCAGCACCACATATACAACGAAGTGTCTGAGGAATGAAAGTCACATGAAAAATTAAATAAAGATTGCTTCTCTCTCTCTATCTCTCTCTCTCTCTGTCCTCTCTTTTTTTCTTTAAAAAAAACTGTCATTCAACACCAAGGAGGTATTAAGTATCTACCATATACCATGTACTATTAGACTTGGCTGATAAGAGAGAGAAATGCAACAGACCAACCAGTTTGTTAATGAAAGCAATCAATTATCCAAAGATAATTGCAGTACTATATACTGCGGCTGTGACGGTATTAATATTCAGATACAGCCATGAGATAAAGAAGGCAATGATTAACTCTGTCTGATAGAATTAAGGAATATTCCCCTAAGGAAAGGATTTCAAAGATGGATAATAACTTTCAGGGGATGTATAGGAAAAGAAAACTCTAAACAAAATAATGTGCAAATTAATGAAGGCCAAAAAAATATTTAAAGTCAACTTGATGGTACAGTCTTAACCAACCCTGTGAAACTGAATTGAGTTTCCTTTCCTTAACTAGATGTCATCCAGCAAGGACCAACTATAGAAGATATTTCTGTAAAAGGGGCATAGTCCGGTGAGAGAGAGAAGCCATAAAAATCCCACACGTATAAACAAACTCTAATAGTAAACACGGTAAATAAGAGCACAGCAGTAATGCTTGGAGTATATAATTAACATTATGAATAAGATTAAGTGGGTTTGTGAGCTGAGGTAATGTAAATATCCCCATCAGCTCAATCAGACCAAATAATGACTCCGGCATAACTTATCTGTGTAAATAAAAGCTCTTATTGTTTTCCTACTCCAACAACTAACTAATCAGCCCTCATTCATAAAGAGAACATAACTATGATTAAATATAAATTCCAGATAGGAAAGATTCATTTTACAACTTTCCCAGTTGATTAGACACATAGGAACAATCTTGTTACCTACCCCCTTCTCCCAGGCAGACTTCATCAATCTGGAAAATGAAGGCAGACCACTGATTGGAGGGCAAACCTGAAAAGGATTAAACACTTAGTATGGCATTCTAAAATACTGTAATTACAGCGCAATTAACCACACTGCATATTAAACGTGCAACTCTGAAATGTGTGCAGACTCCCCAATTATAACTAGTTATTCTTCAAAGAATTTTGCCGCCCACATTGAATTTCTCTAGTGCTTCTTTGTTATAATTCAGGTGTGACAGTCACTAATATATCTAAAAGGACAGTTAATAAAAAGTAGACATTCTTTACTGTAAACCTAACACATGCATGCCAGGTAATACCCAACCATTAGCGCTAATCATCATGTTTTAGACAGGCAGATCTATTATGCAATTGGACTTTGCCCTCTTTAAAACATATTTAATGGTCAGCTACGGAGAGGCAGAGAGATGGAGGGAATAAGTAAAGGCCTAGGTAGGAATCTAGAAACCTATGTCTGTTCTTGATTTTCCCACCTGGGCAAGCTGCCTGGCTTGAGTTTCAATTTCCTCATCTGCAATTGGGGTTTATTTCTACCCAGAATTTTGGTGAGGATCAAAAATCTTAATTAATTCGAAAAAATCTTAATTAACAAAAGAACCCTACAAAAGTTGGTCATCTATCCAATTCTAAGATGCTACTCTATTATGGCTGGAGATTGTGTCCCAAAAGAGGAGTCAATAGAAACTGAGAGGTATTTGCAATCATGATTCAGACTGGGAATGATATTCAAGATATCTAACCACAGCCCTCACCAATCAGAAAGAAATCGGTTTGAAATAACTGGTATAGCCTGTTGCATGCAGACCAGCAAAGGACCACAGAAAACTAGGGGCTGTCAGGCTGATTACTGAAGATTTCATGAGGTAATAGATATCCTAAATATTTTTCTGTATGAAAATTCACATCCAAATGTTAGTGGCATATCTGGAATAATATTGAGAGAGAAATTTATCCTGCTAAATGCTTACATTAGAAATAGAAACGGTCTCAAACCAATCATCTCAAGAATCATCTCAAGAATCTAGAAAAGAAAAAGAAGAACAAATTAAATCTAAAGCAAGAAGGATAGAAATAATTAAGGTAGGAGAAAAAAAGAAATGAAATGGAAAACACAAAACAACAGAAAATATCAACAAAGCAAAAGTCACTTCATTGAAAAAAATCAGTAAAATTGATAAATCTCTAGGAAGATAAAAAGAGAAAATAATGCAAGTCATCAATATCAGGAATGATGCCAAGGATATCACTATAGCCATTAAAATTATAAGGGGTTAAATAACAAATAGGTCAAAGAAGAAATCACAAGAGTAACTAGAAATACTTTGAGATGAATGAAAATTGAACTATAACATATCAAAACATACGGGTCAGCTGGGTGTGGTGGCATACACTTGGAATCCTAGCCACTTGGGAGGCTGAGGCAGGAGGATCACAAGATCAAGGCCAACCTGAATAAAGCAGTAAGCACTTGTCTCAAAATAAAACAAAAGAGCTGGGGATGCACCTCAGAAGTAGAGCACCTCTAGGCTCAATATCCAGTACCTAAAAAGGAGGAGGGGGACAGGAATGTGGTACTCAGAGGGAAATTTATAGCTGACAATGACAATGCCTACATTAAAAATAAAATACCTCAAATAAATACTCTCACTATAGATTTTTTTTTAGAGGTAGAGAGGAAAAGAGTGGGGTTTTTTAATTATTTTGTTCATCTGATTTTTGTTTTTTCTCCACTTAGTTATATATGTGCTGCTGGGGTTTGAACCTGGGTCCTACTACATGCAAGCACTCTACCACTGAGCCACCTCTCCAGCCCCCTAACCATACATTAATAAATGAGAAAAAAGCAAACTATACCCGAACATAGCACAAGGAAGGAAATAAGATTAGAGAGAAGATAAATGAAATAAACAATCAAAAAAGAATAACACCAAAATTAATTATTTACAAAAAGCAAAAAAAAAATTGACAAACGTAGTGAGAGTAACAAAGAGAATAAAAGAAGACAATTATTAAAATAAAAAGTGGGAACGTGATTGCTGATTTTGCAGGAAAAAAATATAGGAGATACAATGCATGTCAAAATATTAGCCTGGTTAAAAATGAGTAAATTCCAATAAACACAGACTACCAAAACTATCTCAGGAAGAAATAGAAACTCTGAATAGACCTAAAATAGAAGATCAAATCAGTAGATGCAAATCACTGAATAAATAAAAGCCAAGGATTGAATAACTTTACTAGTGAATTTACCAAGCATTCACAGAAGAAATGACACTAATCTTTCCAAAACGCGTTAAAAAAACAAGACTCATTCCATGAGGCCAATGTTATTTTGAAAATCAAATGAGACAAAGATGACAAAAGAAGTTATAGATTAATATTCCCTACTAACACGGGAGCAAAATTCTCAAATACTAGCATACCATATCCAGGAACATATGAAAAGGATTATGCACAATGATGGTATGGAATTTATGGCAGGAATGCAAGGCTGGCTCAACAAATGAAAGGCAATCAATATATAACGCACCCATTAGCAAAATAAAGAAGAAAAAAGAACATGATCTCAATGTAGAAAAATCAAAGGTGACAAAACCAACACCTTTCCATGACGGAAACATTCAATACACTATTGATAGAAAAGAACTTTCTGAATAAGCTAAAAGGTATTTAAAAAACCTAAAAGTAAAATACTAGTGAAAGAATGCAAGTTTTCCCCCTACACTTAGGACAAGATACACTGATATCGCATTCCTGGCCTCTATTCAACACTGTACAGAAAATTAGAGTAATTAGGTAAGAAAAAGAAAAAAAATTATCTAAATTGGAAAGGAAAAAGTAAAACTATTTTCAGATAACATGATTTTATATATAGAAAATCCTACAAATCCACAGAGAAAATATCAGAGGTAATGAATTCACCAAAATTGTATGATGCAAAATTAACACATAAAATTCTTTGTATTGCAATAAATAAACAACAAAACTTTTATGAATAAATAAAGAGAAGAATTCCTTTAACAATAGCATTAAAAAAGAATTAAATACTTAGGAATAAATTTAATCAAGGTGATGAAAGATTTGTACACTGAAAAGAATAAAACATTGCAAAAAACATTTTAAAAGACCTAAATAAATGCTCTTGTATTAAAAGACTTAATATTGTTAGGATGGCAATATACCCCAAGGCTATCTATATACTTAATGTGATTGCTGTCAAAACTCCAATGACTTTTTGATGCAGAAAGAGAAACCCATCCTTAAATTGATACAAACTTACAAATGATCCAGCAGTTTCACAGCTGGATATATGTGCCCAACAACTGAAAGCTACATTGTACAGAGATGTTTGTACACCCATGTTCTTGGCAATATTACTCATAATAGTCAAAGTGGGGAAGCAACTCAAGTCTCCATTGGTAGATAAATGGATAAGCAAGATGTGGCACAAAAATACAACGGAATATTATTTATCCTTAAAAAGGAGATTCTGACACATTCTACAGTATGGATGAAACTTGAGGAGATCATTCTAAGCTATAAAATTAGAGATACCATGGATTCCGATTATATGAGGCACCTACGTTATCACCTTCATACAGAAGAGAAAAATGTGGTTGCTAGGAGCTGGAGGGAAGACGCTATGGTTTAATGGGTATAGAGCTTCCATTGTGTAAGTTAAAAAGAGCTCTGGAAATGGATGGTGGTGATGGTTAAGCGCCTTACACAACATGAAGGGACTTAACGCCACTGAACTGCACTCTTGCAAATGGTTAAGGTGATAAATCCTATGTTTTACACAATTTACTATAGTTATAAAAATGGAAGAATAGCCATTCACAAATAATAATAATGATAACACTAAGTGCTGGCAAGGATGCAGAGAAACCGGGTCGCTCATACATTGCTGGTGGGAATATAAAACAGCTCACCCCTGTGGAAAATAGTGTGGCACATTGGACCATCATGCAACCCCGCAGTGACACTCTTGGGCATTTGTCCCAAACAAATGAAAACTTATGTTCACTCAAAAACTTGCTTTTTTCATCACAAAAAACTGGACCTTGAATAAGCAAATGGTCAAAGACATTGCGATGCATCCATACCATGGCATACGGCTCAGCGATGAAAAGGAAGAAACTCTTCACACACAACCTGGGTCAATCCCCAGAGCGAAGGAAGCCAATCCCAGAGTTCAATACTACGTGACTCTGCCTACATAACATTCTTCAAATAACAAAACTATAGAAATGCAGAGCAGATCAACGGTAGCCAGGGCTTGGCGGTGGAGGCAGAAGGGATGTAGCCATTAAAAATTTTTGACTGTTCTGGGTCCTGACCATATTGATGCCAGTATATTGGTTGTAACACTATGTTACAGATTTGGAAGATTGTACAATTGAGGGAAACTGGGTGAAGGATACGCAGGATCTCTCTGTGTCATGTTCTGCAACTACATACGAACCCTCAAGTATCTCGAAATAAAGTGTTTCATTAAATATAGTTACTTTTCATTTTAAAATGTGAATTATGTTAGTATGCAGTATGTTTATTATAATCTTTAATTAAATGAAATATATTTTTAAATTTCTAATAGAGTAAATGTTGATAGATATAGTCAACTTAAAGAAAAACTCTTTGGGTGTCCTGAAACCAAACAATTGAGAACTCTTCCCCTGTCTTAGGCCAATAGATTTAGAATTATGTCTGCATTCATGCCAAGACCTGAGTAGTTGCATTTAACCTAGAACTCAGGAGACTTCTAAGAATTAACAAAGGGAGCAACTGAGAGGTAATGGCTTTCCACCTGCGTTTATCTCTACAGCAGTCTTCTACATAACTCAACCAAGGAGATGCACCAGAAGTATGTACCACACCCACGAACCTCGCCTTGAGTAGATAACACGGGACACAAACGGAATCAAACTCCAAGTGGGTGACTATTTTCATGACATACCACTGCCTTAGACTTAGTTGCTTAGCTAAGGAAGGGGCCTTCCAGGCACAAGAATCACAAAAAGTTAGTGATATCTTAAATGATTTATGACAGGAGACGTGAGAGGAAGTAACAGGTAGCAGCCAACAGACGATCTCTGCATGCTTGAGTCTATTAAAGACTTCAGCTTCTCATTGAAAAGAAAAAACATACCACGAATGCTGAACCAGCACAGGAACCCAGTTTGGAAGAAACAACAACACGTTTTTAAACAAAATGGTCAAGGTCTGCTGGCTTTGTTCACATTACTTTAATATACCATCATTATGCATATTCAAAACAAATCCACTGTTATTCTATCTCCTCAAACTTTAGTGTATGTCTAGGTAACTGTTCCTTTTCAATAGGTTTTCTACAGAAAGGGCAGGTCTTTCCACTTAAGCCTCTGAGACCCCAAACATTCAGCCCCAACCAATTGGTCTACTTCTACAAAACACATTCCATGCTATCTTTCAAAACAGCATTCTCTCGCTAATGTGTGCACCGTGTCTCCTCATCTGAATTGAACTGTAGGTAGAGTATAATGGTATTTCATGGGCTCGCTTTAGATGTAAATGATCTCCAAACACTATTAGCTTTTGCATTGCCATTAAACTCAAAAAGGGGTCAGATAGGTACTAATAAGAAATTTCAGCTCATCCTCAAGAATTCTTTAGCCTTCCAGGCCATGTGGCCTCTTCAAATTATCTGCATAACATTTCACACTGGCCTATCTCTTCCAGCTGTGTGTCCTCCACAATAAAAAATTTAAAAGAAATAGAAAAACCTGATTATAAATGAAATGCTAATAATAGAGTGAAGGGGAAAATAAATCTTAGATTTCTTCTGCCAGAAAGAGAATTGTATGATTTTTTTTTGTAAAATTGAAAACATTTACCTTACAGTCTAAAAAGGTTTTTTTTTCTTCATAAATTTCCAGTATCGTTGGTCAAATAAACTTCAAAACACAAAAAGTCCTGAATACTGTGCCTCTTGCTCAGCTAAACCCAGAATTCCCACCAGGAATCTTCTCACAGTTATGAAATTAGACATTCACTCGCATTTGTAGTTCATGTGGAGGAGAACCCCTTCTCCCTGATTCTAGGCTGGATACTGGACCATGATGGTCAGAGCTCAGGCTCTGGGTAAGAAAGCCCCGGTGCAGACATCAGCACCAACATTTACTAGGTTGCCTCACTCACGTTCAGTATAAAAGGGCAGTAATAATAAAGTCCAGTGTACAGCTTGTGGTGAGGGTTCTTGAGATGCTGCAAGGTGCTACGATGTTGTAGATGTCTAACTAAGGCTACCAGATGCTCCTGCACACTCATTGGAAAGAGGTCCTGAGATCAACAGGCTTTGAATTAAGCAACTGGGAATTTGCTAGGTAACACCACCCATAAATGGAGATTTTGTGAAAGCCATAAGGGAAGTTGTCATCAACATGCTATCAGTCCTTTTTGCAATTCAGGAATTCTTATCCCTCCCCTCCTTAAACCTTTCACTAACTCATCTTCTATTATTCTTAGTCCCTAACCCACCCTTTTCCACTCTACTTCATAATGTTGTGGCTGTGAGTCCAAAAGACAGTTCCCTATTAGCCTCTACCATTAGGAAGCATTGGCTGGCCTTAGAGCAGAGGACAGGATGAGGGCAGCCCCTCCTCACCACACCTGCTTTAGACAGCGACATTGGACGTTAAATGGATCTGTCCAGGGGTGATCCCAGTTTCAACACCAGGGCCCCTCATCCATGATCCCGTCATCTGCCACCAGGGTCCCTCTGAGTTGGAATAATACCACCAGTCCATGGGGCAGAGACTGCTTCTCACAGTACTAATATCAAACTCCACCCCCACCCCAGGCTCTCTACGCCCTCCAGTACCTGTGTAATGGACTCCCTGGATTAAACTCATTCTGTTGAAATATGCAGAGAGGTTTTTGGCTTTCCTATCTGTCTTTATCTGACATAGCTTCCTATTTCTCTTGGAAAAATGTGCAAAATGCTTGGTGTGACCTCCAGCTTCTATCTGATCTTGTCCCTGCCCATGTCCCAAGCCTCAGCCAGAACCTTGCTTTCTTTCTTGAATCCAGGGACTTTTTTCTTCTTCAGATTCTCCAGTTTCCATCTTGCCCTGTTGTATCCACACCTACAGCTCCTTCTTCCCTAGAACATTCTTCCCTCATACCTATTCACCTGCTAGTTTTTCATTGTTCTGCAGGACTTTGCCTGAGTGTTGATTTCTCAGACAGGCCTTTCTTGAAGTCCCCAAATCCAATTTAAAAATTTTTTCCAAACATGTACTAAACTAAAATAAAAACAATATACTTCTCACCATACTCCATAAAAGGAAAAAAAAATAACCAAAAAGGAAACTTCAGATGAAGGGATAGTCCTGTAAGTTAGATATTCAGCTTTATGAAAAAGTCTCTCTGCTGTGTCTGTTTTCCCCTGTTCAGCCGGGCTCACTGGGCCCTCTCCTCAGAGAACCACAAAGTGAGAAGATGGAAAGACATCTATTCTTATTCAGTGAACTAGATAAAACAAGTGTTTAGATTCTAGGCTAACTTACAAGTAGATGCCAAACGGATGTTGTTACTGAAAGCATCCATGGACTAACTACATTTGGAAGGGTGAGGAGGAACCCAGGTCATTTAATCCAGCCCTACACACCCACTCTCTGAGCCATGGGTGCCATCTTGCCTCTGAGGACAGAGCTTCTGCCTCTCACTAGCAATGTTCTTTCACATCCTACCGCCTTTCCAATCAACCCTCCCCTGCCCCACTACCGTAACTGTCCAAAGTCCCACACAATTGCCTCAAGAAGAAAGCCAGCCATCTAACTGAATCTGACTGACTGTTCTTTGGGCTAAATCAATTAGACTCCTAATGAGCCTCTGCAAGCAGGTTTTCCAAAGCTGAACTTTGCACACTGTTGCCTCTCTCATTTGTTAAAAGGTTCCTTGCAGAAGATTCCCTGATTATTTTTCTTCTTCATGTACACTTCTCTCAGTGCTTCCTTCTATTATTGTTCTGATAATATTAGCACGTGATTATCACTCCCACTTAAGCAAGGTGGTCTAATGGACAGTGTCCATCAAACAGCTCTTAACATCTTCTTAAGAAAAGGAGAATGAGGGCCAAGGTGTAGCTAAGTGTTGGAGCACTTACCTGTGTGCACAAGGCCCTGGATTCCAGCCCCAGGGCTGTGCTCTGTACCCTATATCACATTATTTCCATGTCCAACTATTTTCTGAAAGCTCAACTGAATTTTCTATGGCCTCAATCCCACAGCAACTGCCTAGGATCTACAACACAGTCCTAAGAAAGCTAGTGGCAGACTGGGAAAGTCTCAGGCTTAGAAGTCTTCATTCACTCAACTAATATTTTTTGAGTGCATTTGCCTCATAGCCGACACTCCTCTTGATGACTCTAAAACTGAAACCATAAATAAGGTAAAAGACAACAAATAAGCATGTAATTGTGAATCTGCGAAACACATGCTATGAAAGGAGTTAGAAGCAGATACTTCAGATGGCAGAGTGACCCAGAGAGAGGGCACATCACCAGGTTTGGGGAGTGAGAAAACTTCCCAAAAGTGTCATGCAAAGATGGAAAGACCAGCAGGACCTCACCCAATGAGGAAAGGATGCCAGAAGAAAATGAAAGATATTCACAATGGAAGGAACAACTTGGACCATTAGGGGAATGTACAGCCGAAGGAGAAAGAAAAACAGGGCTGGAGTCTTTCCCAAGCACTAGGTTCTGAAGCCTCATGAGTTAAAAGATGTCCTGAAAACAATGGGGGGGGGGTCACTGGGGAGTTCTAGCAAGGGAGTCATGGCCAGACTGAATGTTAGGAAGCTCCCTGGTTACGATGAAAAGAGCATTCGAAGGTGGCAGGACTAGAAATAGTGAACATTTAGGGTCTGCTGTAGCAATCCAGGAGAAAAATGATGGTGGTGGTGGGGAAGATGGAAAGGCAGACTGGGAATCTATTTAGGCAATAGAATTAACAGGATTTGGCAATGCATTGGGTGCAGGAGGTGAGTGAGCTGGAGCCTCAGGTTTCTGGTATGAGCAATTGGGTGCACCAAAGGTATTATTTACTGAGAGGAAGCATGAGAAAAGGGTGCCAAAGGAAATTAAGTTGGAGATGTAAAGAATCTGATGCACCTTTCAGGCCTCCAAGTGGAGGAGGCCAGATAGATGAGCAGACATGGAGCCCAGGAGCGAGATCTGGCCCAGCAGAACTAGAAATAGTGATGTCGGTTTTGTGAATGTCGGGTTTGTGTCTTCTTGAAGTAGAAGAATGAAACCGAGGGACACCAAGGCAAGCGTAGTAGACAGATTTTATTTTATAGAAAGTAAAGCACAGGGAAAAGAGCAGACTTCCCCCCCAGCGGGGGAAGGGGACAGAGCCGATGAGGCAGTGAGCTTTGCCCCTTTTATATGACATCCTCTCCTCGATTGGTCACTGTTTCCCGCCCCTGTACCTAGGACACAGACACAGGGAATTCTGGTCCAGTCTCTGGTCCTTGCCTCAGGCACCAATAGAAAGAATGTGGTTCCTTCCTTAGCAGCACGGAGTGTCTGCATCTGGGCCTGTCTTGTCAGACCCTCATTAGCATTGGGGATGTCTTTGCCCTCTCAGGAAAGATGACCATCAGTTGATTTTCTCCTTATCAACCCACATTATTTTGCCTACACTGACTGCCTAACTTTTCTCTGCCTCTTTAGGAATCCATTTAATGGTATCAACTCTAAGCCTAGCACGGTAGCATGCCTCTGCAGTCTCGGCACCTGCAGTCTCGGCTGAGGTAGGAGGATATTTTAAGCCTAGGACTTTGAGGCCAGGCTGGGTAATATAGCAAGACCCCATCTCAAAAAAAATAAAAAAATTAAATCATTGATTCCTTGTGTCAATCTGGATTCAACATCACTATTTAATGACATTAAGTAATTACTGTTAATTCTGCTTAGGTAGAAAAGTGGCATGGCAGTTATGGTTTTAAAAGCTATTGTGGAATGTATGTTGAAGTATTTCAAGTGCAAAGACATCATGAGAAAACAGACGACAAGATGTGTCAAGATATGGGAGGTGCAGTCTTTGCTGCAGCTGAGCACACAGCATTTGTTAAACTGTTGTCTCTACTTTTGCTTGTGTTTGAAAACATCTGCAATCGCTTTTATTTTTTTTTCAAAGAGTCATTTACATATAGAGGAAGCAGTGAGAAATGGATAAGATTGCTCTGGGATGAGAAGAAGACAGAGAAAAGAGAAAAGGAAAGAGAGGTGGAATGGTGGGAACTATCAGAGTTTACCGAGCATCGGAGTGGGAGTTACTGGCTAGGCTGTGAAGACGCTGCTGAAGAGGGAGGAGGAACCAGAAGAGGGTGACGTCCCAAAAGCCAAGAAGGAGTCATAAGACAGCAGACATAATCGATACTATCAGATAGTACCGTGAAACCAAGGAAAAGGACTGAGAAGCATTCCTGACGTTCAGCAGCCAGAAAGGCTGCAGGGATCCCTGCTGGGTCTGTCCAGCATAGCAGCAGACACTTTGGATTCCAGTGAGCCAAAGGAGGGATGAGAAACCAGGAAGAGGGGAAAGGGGTCCAGGCCACTCCCAAGTGGCTTAGTTCTAAAGGGAAGGAGACAGCTGTGGCTATCAGAGAATGTGGGACTACAAAACGGATTGCGATTCCTTAGATGGAAAAGGATTGAGTCTGATTAAAGGAAGGGAGTGTTTGCCTTCACCACTTTCTAATCATGAACTTCTACAGGTCACATTTGTAAAATGGGACAATAATTAGGACCACCCTTCAGGATTCCAAAAAACCAAGGACCTCAGGTGACTGTGTTGTGTTGGTCTGTTGAGAAGGCCAACGATTCCCACTAAGGTATGAAGTCCAGACAGCTGTACTACTCTGCCCATTTCCACTCGGTAACGAAGGACCATTATATCTTCACTAGGGTAGAGGAAAAGAGAGAGATCGGAGCCAAATAGCTAGTGAGCACGATCGGGAGATAATTCAGGCCATTTTTCTGTTGGGCATGGACGAGGTGGTGATTTATCCTGTAGAGCAAATGAATCAGCAACCATTTTTTACTAATGATAAACAGGAAAAATATTTAAAGCCTAGGAATATGTAGCCAACAGATGGTCCACGTTACAAAGGCAAATGCAATAATAAAGGAAGTAGAGTTCTATAAAAATTAAATAATGAAAATGGTATTCAGAAACCCATTAGCAAGGAACTATGGTGCTAGCAAAAGTAGCACTTTCAATGTAAGCAAAGACCTTTGCTTTTAAATCCTTAATGAAGATGAATCCAAAAAAAAAAAAAAAGTACTAAAAGCTATGGGAAAGTCTTCAAAATCAAACTGTCAAAAAAAAAAAAAAAAATCCCAGGCTGCTGCCCTGATGCTCATAATGGACCCTGAAGTCAGCAGTGGGTATGTTAGTTAAACAGCTGCAAAACCCTGCTGAGTGGAATTAGGAAGTTCATATTGTATGTCTATTCTGGTGGGGTTTTTCCCTGTTGAAATTATAGTCTATCTCTTCATCTAAAAAAAATTTAAACTTAGGATTCTAGTTTACAACTACAGTCAGGGGAGATTTTTTTTTTGAGCTCTCTATTAATGGTCTTTGCCCTCCTCCCCCCATCTATCTGCCATTCTGCCATAGTCTCTACTCTTTCTTCATCCCCTTCCCTATTCCCAGCAAAGTGACTGCCAAGAATTTAACAAGAATTTTTCTCTCCAAAAGAGGTTTTTGAGAAATCAAAACTAAAGTATAGTTGTACTTTGATTTTTTAAAAATGTTCTATTTGTATTTTCCTACTTTCTGTAGCAATAAAACAGCAATTATCTTACATGAATAAGAAATGTCATCTAATAAAATGGCATCTGACCAAGGTTAAGCAAAATGAAGGTTGGAGTTAAACATGACTTTCTTAAAGTATTCGCCCATACCCGCCGCTTCCTATCGATGGCTATGCTCCTGCCTCATGTTCAACACTTTGCAGTGGTGAAATACTTTAGCATTTTATCAGACTTGGAAGTATACACTCAGTATCTCCTGCCAAAATAAGATTTTCAGGGCTCCATAAATGGTGATTTGATAGTGAAGGGAATAAGATCTACTGGATGCAAGGAACTGTGCTGGGACCTCTGGTGGCGTTACTCACTAATCCTGCTCCCTGGATGTTATTATTCCCATCACACAGATGAGGCTGGGGCAAAGGGAAATTAGGAAATTCCCTAAGACATTTAGTTAATAAATGATCAAGGGAGGATGTATCCCTGTTCTGTCTCTAATGTGCACATGATTTTCACATTTGTCGATGAACTATGATATGATTTAAATCATGAGATTCTTGGCGGCAGATCAGCTCAAAATGCTGGGTTTTAGGGAGCTCAACTAAGGTAATGGTTCTCTGCACTGAAAAAAAAAACTGTCAAAGTTGTCTTGAAGTCTAGAATTCAGTTGCAAATCCATCGCTGCAAATGTATTTGAGCTAACCCGCGCTTTTTTTTTTTAAAGAGAGAGAGGGACGGTGAGAGAGAAAGAGGGAGAATCAACTTCTATTTAGTTTTTCACGTGGTTTTCGTTGCTTCAATACTTCATTGTATTTGTGGTGCTGGGGTTCAAACCTGTGTCCTTGTGCATGCCAGGCAATTGCCATAATGACTGAGCCACTTCTCCAGCCCTAACAGGGACATCTGATAGTGTATAAATTCAAATGGCTCTCTTGAGAAAGACAATAATTTGTTAGCTCAAATAAAATGCACACCCTCTGAGGACTGACTGCCCTTCGATGAGATTAATATCCAAGACTATTCCTGAAAAGAAGTCTCAGTGCACACCTAACTGTGGCTATCAAGCCAGTATTTCTTTCTTTTGGTCAATCATGTCTACAACAAATGAAGAAAACTTTAGTTGAAATATGTGGATGATTTTGCATAACAATAGGACCAGACAGGACTCCCAGCTAGTAAATTGCTGATGGTACAAGCCATTGTTTATTTATTCATTCATTTACAAATAACTTAAACCTCTTAAGCACGGAACCTTATGCTAAGCCAACCAGAAATACAATAGCTAATATATATTGAGCACTTAGAGCATCCATACTTTTTCCAAAGGCTTCACATCTAATATATTGCTTAGCCCTCATGACAATCTATGCAGTAGATAGGAGCAAGAATGAAGAGGAGGACTCTAGCCTGCTGCCCTTCTCTTGTCATCTACAGCATCCTTCTGCACTGCAAGGAGCGGGGCCTCAGTGGGTGTGGCCCATACTCACAAGCTTTGGCCACTCCCTCTCTGCACACAGCACAGCCCCCCCCCAAAGCCTCTGCGTGTGCACACTACTGCCGCCTGTCTTCAGGAGAAGGGACTGCAGCCAAGTCCCCCCAGCTCCGGAAGGCTGCTTAGAGCTATTTAGGCAGGGAGTCCTGGGTCTTCATGTTGGAAATAGAACCTGTAAGAGGAGGTAGAGGCAGATTCTTTTGGCTTTATGGCTGCGGGGGTGGGGGATGACGCAACCAGGATAGAGTGATATGTGTCAAGTAAAGCGCAAGTCTCAGGGCAGGAACGTGGTCACCCAGGTCTCAGAGCGGTTTCAGTAAAAAAGGTACCATTGTGATCCACAATTTGAAGACGAGAAAAACAAGATGAGAAGGAAAATCGCCCATCTTAGGTCACACAGCAAATAAGTGGCAGAGCCAGCATTTGAAAGCAGGTGGGTTCTGAAGTCAGACTGCATGGGTTCGAATCCTCCCTCTGCCCATCAGGTTACACTGTCTCTCCAGGGATTCATGAACAAAACAGCTCTCTGTTAAAGTAGAGTATGGCAAAGGCAGACAATAAACAAGTTTAAAAAGATATAGACTTTATAATACACAAATCATGTAATTATAAGTGCTCTGAGCATGTATGAGGATAGATATAGAATAGTTAGAGAAAAATGCAACCAGTGGAGCCATGGGCAGCAAGCCCATTTGGATGGGGGTTATCACTTAAGGCCTTTCTGAAGAAGTTGCCTTAAGAGAATAGCTAAGTCAGGCACATGGCACACACCTATAATCCTAGCAGCTCTGGAGGCTGAGGCAGGAGGATCGCAAGTTAGAGGCCAGCCTCAGCAATTTAGTGAGACCCTACACAACTTAGCAAGACCCTGTCTCAAAATAAAATATAAAAAGGGCTGGGGATGTGGCTCAGTGGTTAAGCACCTGAAGTTTAATCCCTGGTTCCAAGATAAAAAGCAAGGAGTGGTCATGTAAAGCCAAGAGGCAGTACACACAATGCACCTAGAGAGCCACTCTGCCCTCTGCCAGCTTGCAGGGTGGCTTTTGTCCCTTGTCATGTCCTTGAGATAGCCATCAGCATTAGCACCCTATGAGCAGTGTCCCTCTACCTGAATTTCCTGAGGTTTCCTCTCCAGCTACCCACAGCCCAGAATCCCTTCAGTCAGCACAGAATTTAGAATGGGGGAAGGGTAGAGGAAGCACTAGAGGGGTTGAAGGGTAGAGGGCAATGCTATATTTAAAAAAAAAAAAAGTCCAGGCATTTGGTAAATATTAGTTTAAAGCACATAGTTTTCTCCCTTTTAGCTCAATTTAGCTAATTCTCTATTTTCTAATTGTACATCCATATATTTTCATTAGAAAGCTAATGGTCTCTAACCACTCTCAGCAAATACCAAATGACCCTGTTGTGACTCCCTAATAGCCTTTGTGGTGATGGTGTCATAAATTAATAAATCACATGTCAATGCATATACTCAAACTCTGATGGGCTGCACTCCGTAAAAATGCATTTCCTCCTAAATAACAAATTCATAGACACAAGCATCTCCATCACTTCTCATCCCCGAGGATCCAAATCTCATAACTTAGGAGAATCCTTCAGTTAATACGTTCAGCAAAGATCCTTATAGTTTGTGAACCCTTGAAAAACACTCGTGTGTGTGTGTGTATGTGTGTATTTCTAGGGAGGGCTCTGCATTATTCTCAAATAATCCACAACTCCCAAAAAATTAAGAATCACAACATTTCAGTGATACTACCACAGATCTTCGTTCCTCCTTTGTTCAGTTTTGATATGTATATAAATTTATTTCTGTATTTTTAGGGAACAGTAAGGACTTCAATTTTAGTTCTTCCTGCCATTTCTATCAGGAAAATTAGAAGAATAGGAAACTGAGGGTGGGAACAGGAAATGGAGTAGTCAGGAGGGCAGGAGTAGAAGTTTTTATGATACCGTGGGGGAGGTGTAGGAAGTTCAGGAAAAGTCAACTACTGCACTGCCGTGGAGTATCTGCAGGGAGCGTGGGCAGCTGGCATGCACATCGCAAGTTAGAGGCCAGCCTCAGCTACTTAGTGAGGCCCTACACAACTTAGCAAGACCCTGTCTCAAAATAAAATATAAGGGGCTAGAGGGGTGGCTGCAGCTTTGGCTGTGGTTAAGGTAAAACTGGAGGAATCAAGAAATGCACAGCCCTGCTTGGGGCTCATTTCTCAACACCTCCAAGGGAATTTGGGGTTAAAAAAAATATTAAGATCTCAGAAGGAAAAATCCTTTTTATATTCTAAAGTAAAAATATAGACCTAATGAACTGAACTTCGCACAACTTAATTAGTAAAATTAAAAATGTATTATTGTTTTCCATTTACCTTTTCCCTGCCAGTAGAATTTTCCTAGGACCGCCTTTCCCCAGAGCTCCCACACAGTACTTAGGACTCTGCTTTGCTTCGTTGTAGACACTGTGTCCTGAGAATCCTTTGTCTCTCAAGCCTGGTTCTCCCACTTAGGTGGAACTCAGTCCATCCCTACACTGAGTTCCATCTGTGAGTCTTATAGTGATCCTGGTACAAACCGCAAAATAACTTGTGCATGGTTTAGTCATTGAGTCAATCCGGCACCAAAATCCCAAGTTCTTTCATTCGTTTAGTTATTATGAAATAAATACTAGACACCTTCTTCATGTCCGGTATTTGGCTAAGCACTGAGGGTACAACAGTAACCAAGACCAAACAGTGACCTGTTCAAGGGACTTCATGGAATTTCCCGTCTGGTGGGCCATACAAACCAATAATTAGAGGCACTTATCACACGGTTTAATGAGCGCTATGGTGGGAGTGTTCTTGGGGTGAGGGTATACATCTAAAAGGTACATGAACTTGATATGGTTGGGAGTGGTCAGGAAGCACCAGAAGCAGTAATGGCTTGACTGGGACTTGAATAGAAATTAATCAGAAAAGTATGGGTCAGAAGAAGAACTGAGAGCGCACATGGTTAATAACAATGTCAGTGCATTGGCAGTTACTGTACTTGCCTGGCACACGCCAGGACCCAGGTTCGAATCCAGGGCCACCTACACAACAAAGTGTCAGAACAATGAAAGCCACATGAAAAACTAAATAAAATTGATTCTCTCTCTCTCTCTCTCTCTCTCTCTCCCTCTCTCTCTCACAGTTCCTCTCTTTAAAAAAAAATATATTAAGTGCAATAATATTAGAACAATCCCATAAAGGGGCAGTAGCTAGAAAGAAGACTGAGAAATCTGTGGAAATCATGTTAAAGAACTTGGACCTTGGGACTGGAGCAGTGGCTCGGCGGTTATGGCACTTGCCTGGCATGCATGAGTACATGGGTTCAAACCCAGCACCATGTACACAACAAATATCCAAGGAATGAAGTCACATGAAAAGCTAAATAAAAATTGCTTCTCTCTTTCTGTCTTTCATCTCTGTCCTCTCTTGCTTTTTTTTTTAATTGTTTTTAAGAGGTAAGGACAGTGACAGAGAGAGACAGACAATCAGACAGAATCAATCTTTTATTTAGTTTTTCCCACGGCCCTTGTTGCTCTGATACTTAGTTGTGTACGTGGGTGCTGGGGTTTTGAACCTGTGTACTCGTGCATGCCGGGCAAGCACCGGAACTGCTCAGCAACCACTGCTCCAGTCCCTGTCCCCACTTTCTTAAAAAAAAAAAAAAAAAAGGAACTGGGACCTTTCCCTGGGAGCAATGGAAAGATGTTGAAGGACTTTCAGCAGGAGACTGACAGATGGAACTTTGGGCACTGCACGAAAATGTGTCAAAAGGGCCAAGGTGACACAGGGCAGAGAGCCCAGTAACAAGAGGAAGCGATGGCTATCTAATTTAGGAAATTGAGAACCAGTAGGAGGAGAAAGACGCTAACTGATTTGACAGGCAGTTAGTTCTGTCCTTGGTGCTGTCTGGTAGAGTCCTGATATAAAGCTCAGATTTTCTCTGCTTCAACTTTATGTCTTTTTCCTAAGGTATCATTGGAAAAATCTTGACACCCCCTCCATCCCTCACTTACCAAAAGTGTACTAATGTCCATTTCCAAACCCCTCATCTGAAGATATCAACATAAGTTAAGTATACTGTAACAGAAATTCTTAAGCCTGCAGACAAAACTAAAACATACATGAATAAATACATGCATACCCTGATTTCATATCAGGTAACAGATTACTGTGCCAACTCAGTGGTATTTAGGTATTGTGTATAAAAGTCCCCAAGAGTTGTCATCATTTCAAGCATCCAAAGTTATTCTGAATTTCTGAGTCAAAGCTGGGCTTCTAGAAAAAAAAAAGTCAGCATGAATTTTGATGAACACAACGTGGAAAATATTTAACATTTTTGAAATAGAACAGGAAAAAAAATCTTTTGCTAATTGATCCAAGGTCATGACCGCATGTTATTTGCAAGAAGGTGAAACCAATTTACAATTTTCTGGAGAAAAAGGGTGGCCAACGGAAAGTAATTGCACAGTGCCCATCAGGACTGATTTAAGACCATAAACCTCAGTAGTGCTGTCATTCAGGTGCTGCCTACTGCCTTACTGTAGCAGAAGAAATGTTCTTGGAACTTTCTTGGTATATTAAGACCTCAACACCTCTTGTTATGTTTTTTATTTCATATTATCTTAAGCTCCCCCAGAAACAAAAGTCCTTACAGTTTTAGAAGGAATATATGCAGGCACAAATATTAAAATCCCTCACTTCTGTGAACAGGTGTGTTTGGTAAGCATTCTCCCTAAGCAGGAAGCATGGTGGTATGTCAGCTTTTCCCAGCTGCTGATCAGAAAGGGGTATGAAAGGAGCTAGAGTCACTGATGTGATTTTGACTGAAAAGGTGGGAAGACTAGGATGGAATGACATGTGGTGTTTACAAGGTCATGATGGAAGTTGTGAAGAACAACTGTCCAGAACTTTAAGGAAAACAGGGCTCGTGTTGGCAAAAGAAAGGAGGACTAGATATTTGCAGCAATCAAGCCCTACAGAGCAATCACGGAAATCTTTGAAATTATGATTTAGATGGAGGAGGCTCATCTTGGGAGGATTCATCAGCTGTATTTATCTTGATCACCAGCTCCACATGCCCAAAAAGGGGAAAGAACAAACTACAGAAGAATAAAAGTCCAGGGCTGGAGCAGTGGCTCAGTGGTAGAGCACTTGCCTCGTATGTGTAAGGACCTGGGTTCAAACCCCAGCACCACACACAAAACTAAGTGTTGGAAAACCAAAGACCAGATGGAAAACTAAATAAAATTGATCTTCTCTCTCTCAAAAATAAATAGAAGAAGAATAAAAGTCCTAGTCATTTTCTCTCTATACTCAAAATACAAAGTCACAAGCTATATTAAAATAATACTGATGGCATGGGAATTTTTAACTAAATAAAAGACCACACATTAAGTTGTATAAACAAGAAAAAAATCATAAAATGAATTTTGTAAAATTCATAATATAAAATGAAAGCTATAATTTGAAAAGCAAATATTTAAACATAAAGTTGAGTTATAAAAGATAGGGGTTGGGGGCTGAAGCAGTGGCTCAGCGGTTATGGCGCTCACCTGGCATGCACATGTACACAGCTTCAAACCCCAGCACCCATGTACACAGCTAAGTGCCAGAGCAACGAAAGCCATGTGAAAAACTCAATAAAAAATTTTTTTCTCTCTCTCTCTCTCACTGTCCTCTCTTAAAAAATAAAAAAGATAGGGTTTGGGAATTTTATAATCTATTTCTTTTTCCCAGGTTCTACTTGACAAGGCATGAAGATCGTAGAAGAAAAGTTTCTCGCCTGTAGTTTCCTACCTCCAAAAGGTAAGCCCAGCATTAATTGGGCTCTTTGTGTACCAGAAATAGTATCTGCCTCACCAGTGCATTTCGCTGGGTCTGTCTGTTAACTTTGCCCAGAAGGTACGCCATCTTCAGTGGGCAGTATTTCAAGCAATACCATAGGCTGTCTCAGGGCTGGACTCAAGAACACTTTTGAATACTGTTATTGATAACTAGGCTGATTGGAGTCTCTGATAAAGGGAGCAACTTCCTCCCAAAGGTCCCATTTTCCCTATGTAGGCAACCATCACATACCATTCAAGAAACAGTCACTAGTGGCTGTCAGGTAATGCAGAGACCCAACGCTTTACATAGAACCCCCAAGAAACACTGTATCCAGATATCCCTACCCCTGAGTTGGGTCTACTCAGATGCCAATGGTAGAAAGGAGCAAGGGATAATCAAATTGGATCCCACCGATGCAAATTCCTTTCAGGACATGATAAGAGTCACACCCTTCAGGGGCATTTAATGTCACCTTGATCACTCACAAGGTCAGCATTTGGCTTCCTGGGGACTCTGCTCCCAAGAATTTCCAAAGGCTCCTTAGATTTGTTTTGTTGATGACCCAGCCAAACTAAAAGTGGATGGTGTCACTGGGCAGCAGTGACCCTCCAGCCCCAATGGCATGACAACCCTGGGTCCCCTACTGAGGTAAGGTCCAATTAACACAAAGAGCCACATTGAAAGTCATTCCCCTGGTTCTACCTTGACAATACTAGAGACCAGACATCTCATATCTTCACTGATTCTTAGCCTACAGCTAATGGCTTAGATACCTGGTTGGACCCTTGGCTGATAACGGACGGGTGTATTAAAAATATTTCTCTGTCATGAGCACTAGAAAATGACTACTGTAGCCCAATGAGACATTTATGTAACCACATGGATGCCCACAGGAAGAATCTATGCCCAGACGAGAAGAAACAGAACGATGTGGCCAACCAAGCCAGTCTTTTTTTTTAAGAGAGGACAGTGAGAGAGAGAGAGAGAGAGAGAGAGAATCAATTTTTATTGAGTTTTTCACATAGCTTTCATTGCTCTGACACTTAGTTGTGTATATGGTGCTGGGGTTTGAATCTGCATACTTGCTCATGCCGGGCAAGTGCTGTAACCACCGAGCCACCACTCCAGCCCCCAATCAAGCCAATCTAATATTTTAGCCAGTGTCATTACCCGACTCATCATTAGACCAGGCACCGCATCCCTACTGACATAACCCAATGCGCTTAAAATAATGGCTTCTATCTACGAGTGAAAGAAACAAACTGGTCTATGAGGATGGCGACTCCTTTCAGCAGTTGGCTAGCCTCTTTGTAAGGTGAGTGTCTGATCCTGCAACACAATCTTGTGCCTTTAATATTTCCTCTGGCTGTAGAAATTTCCTAACATGAGTGGCAGATTCTGGTCACATCATATTAGTACTTGAGGCCAAGTTCTGTCGTAATTTTGGGAACAAGGGTACCCTGTTGATGCTCCTGATGTTTGGTATCCTGTGAGTAATAAACTGTCTTGCTCTCATCCATGTGTCTACCTTTAGCACCTATGCAGCTAACAGCATTTTTTTCTAGCACATTACATACACACACATACACACATTCATCCACTCACTTGCTTCTAGAAGGTGTGCATTAGGCAGAAAGAAAATTATCTCAGAAGGAAGCACAGAAACATGGGAAGCAATAAAGAGAACCTAAAGAGTAAAAATACATAGGTAAATATGAATTAATATTTCTTTAATAGATAAAGGTGTATTTAATATCTATTTCTCCTTGCGTGACTTTTGGAAGATTAAGTCATTCAAGGAATAGATTCACTTTATCCACATTATCAAATTTGTGGACTTACAGTTGTTAACAATATTCTACAAGTATCCTTTTAAGGTCCATGAGTTCAGACGTGATGGCCCCTCTTTTGTTTCTGATATTTGTAATTTGTGTCTTCTTTTTATCTTGGTCAATGTGGCTGGAGCTTGATCAATTTTAACGAACTTTTTAAAAACTAGGTTTTGTTGTCATTGATTTTCATTACTGGTTTTCATTTCATTTATTTCAGCTTTAATTTTTATTATTTCTTTCCTTCTAATTATATTAAATTTATACGCTCTTGCTTTCTGGTTTCTAAAATTCTTATAGAATATTAAACTATCGATTCTAGATCTTCCTTCTTTTCTAATATATGTTTTTGACGCTATAACATTCCCTCTCAGTACCACTTTCACTGCTCACACAAATTGTGATAAACTTATTTTCACTTTTCTTTAACTCACAAAGTTTGTGTATTTCTTCAAAGTTTTTCTTTGATGCATGCGTTCGGCATGTTTTGGTTTTGTTTTGTTTTCTTTCTTGAGAAAGGTTCTCCCTAGGCTGCCTAGGCTCTTCTTAAATTCATGAACTCAAGGGACCCCATACCTCAGCCTCCCAAAAAGGGTGGGCCTACAGGAATGTGTCACCTGCCTAGCTTAGAAGTGTTGTTGTTTTGTTGTTTGTGGATCCAGAGCGTCACACATACTAGATAAACTTTCTACCACTGAGCTAACCCCCCCCAACACCTACAATTCTTTTTAGAGAGAGAGAGAGGCAGAAGAAGAGAGAAAGAGAAAGAATCAATTTTATTTAGATTTTCATCTGATTTTTGTCTTTCTGACACATAGTTGTGTATGTGGTGCTAGAGTTGGAACCCAGGTCCTCACACATGCCAGGCAAGTGCTCTTTTGCTGAGCCATTGCTCCAGCCCCTACAAATATGTTTTTAAATCTCTAGCTATTTAGGAATTTTCCAATTGTCTTTATTATAGATAGCTAATTCCATTGTGGTCTGAAAGCATACTTTTGGAAATTTCTTCGAAGTGATTCACAGCCTAGACTATGGTCTCTTGGTGAACGTTCCATGTGAACTTGAGAAGAATACATATTCTTCTGCTGTTGAGTGAAGTATTCCATAAATGTCACTCAGATAGAGTTGACCTGATGGTCCAGTTCAGTTCAACTACGCCCATCCCGATATCCTGCCTGCTGGATCTGATTTCTAATAGAGAGTTGCTGAAGACACCAACTATGCTACAAGATTCTTCTCTTTCTCCTCACAGGTCTGTCAGTTACTACCTCACACATGCTGATACTCCGCCAGGGGAATACACATTAAAATTGTTAAATCTTTTTGAAGAATTGAGCCTTTATTGTTATGTAATACCTCATTATCACTGATAACTTTCCTGGATCTGAAGTCTGCATGGTTTGAAATTAATATATCTACTCCAGCTTTCTTTTGATTAGTAATAGCATGTCCTGTCTTTCTTCATTCCTCTTAAATTCATTTGTGTTTTT
Source organism: Aplodontia rufa (assembly GCA_004027875.1). Lineage (NCBI taxonomy): Eukaryota > Metazoa > Chordata > Mammalia > Rodentia > Aplodontiidae > Aplodontia > Aplodontia rufa. The sequence continues at coordinate 7,252 of PVKS010000880.1, read as the reverse complement.
ATATTTAACATGATTTCCTGTAAGTGACACACAGTTGGGTCTTGTTTATTTTGTTTAGTTCCTGCCTTTTAATTTGTACATTTGGGTCATTGACACTTAAAATGATTATCAATATTATTGAACAGGTATCTATGATATTTGTAAATGCTTTCCATTCATCATCCTATTGTTTTTCTTGTTCTCCACTGTTTTCTGACTTATCTGGTTTTAAACTAGTATTTTTCTTTCTTTCTTTCTTTTTTTATTTGTTCATGATACCTAACATTTAGGAGGGAATCGCTGCCATACAATCATGAACAAAAGCATCGTACCAGTGCAAACCCATCCCATGATTCCCCCTACTATACCCCCGTGTTAGTTGGGATTCTCATAGAAGTCAAAGCTTCTCCACTGGGTTCATAGCCCCATTCTCTCTCCCTCCAGTAGCCTTGATCACCCTCCTATTCCTTCCCCTGCTCCCTGCCTCCCTACTTTCATCCCCCAGCGTCATGGGCAAGGTTCCCCCAGCTCATGTAAAAGTTCAACCATGTTGAGGTTATTATTAGCTTAGCCAGCTTTCAGTCTGTTTCCTACCATTTTCTGGCTTCCACAGATGAGAGAAAACATTCTGTTTTCTCTCTTCTCTTATACTTGTCAATTATACTTCTTTCAGAAGGAACGTGGAGAAATTGCAGCCCTTGTGCACTACTAGTGGGAATATAAAATGGGGCAGCTCCTATGGGAAAGTGGTTTTTGATTCCCAAAAGTTCAACACAGAATTACCACATGACTCAGCAATTCCACTCTAGGAATACACCCCAAAGAACTGAAAACAAGGACTCAGCAGAGATTTGTGCACCAGGGTTCACTGAAGCGTTACTCACAATGGCTGGAAGGTGGAAGCATCCCAAGTGTCCATCAACAGGTGAACTGATAAACTGAAAACATACATATACTGGAATATTATTCAGTCATAAAAGAAATGAAGTTCTGGAGCATTCTACACCATGAATGAAACTTGCAGACTTTTCACTAGATGTAATAAGCCAGACACAAAAAGAAAACCAGTAATTCCACTTATATGAAATATCAGAGTAAGCAAATGTATAGAGACAGAAAGTAGATTAGAGGTTTCCTGTGAACAGATGAAGGGGAAAATGGGGAGTTATTGCTTAACGGGTACAAAACGCAATAGGTTTAGGTGTTGAGAGTGATGAAGAAATTCTGGAAATACACAATGGTGATGGCTATATGATATTACAAATATACTTAAGGCCACTAAATTGTACACAGAGGATGTTAAAATGGTAAATTGTACTCTATATATACTTTTATTAAGAAATTTAGTCACTGTACAATCAAAATGCATCCAACTAAACAATATGATATGTATATATTCTATGTGTATTTTAAATCAGCATTTTAAAAGACCATAAGGGAAGGGCAGTAGCCATACCAGGTGTGAAGACTTTGTTTTTTTTAAAAAAGCTTTCATAACAAAGACAAGGATTAGGGCTAGACAAACTATTAACGGGGAATACAGAGCAGGCACCTGACAGGCACACGGCAGATCACTAGGAAAGGGGATGACTATTTGATAAGTGGAATTAGTTCTACATGCAAGAAAATAAAAATGCATTCCTATCTCACACCATGCAAAGAAACAAACTAAAAGTGAATTAAGATTTTAATGGAAAGTAAAAGATTAAAACTTAAAAAAATAGGTGACAGAGAAGAAAAGGTTTCTTAAACAAGACACAGTAAGTCGTAAAAATTATGATTAATAAAACTGACTAAAACTAAGAGATTCTATTCATCCAAAGGTAACTTAAAGTAAAAAAAAAGATGAGCTACAAAATACGAGATTTTACGATATATTTAACTGCAATAGTTTAGTATCATGAATATATAAAATATTTCCTACAGAAAAGACAAAAGACCAAAAAACCTAACTGAAAAACAGGTGAAGAAGGAAGGTACAGTGATTCACACCTTAATCCTAGCTATGTGGGAGAATGAGGCAGGATGATAACAAATCCAAGGCCAGCCCAGCAAATTTAGTAAGACCCTTTCTCAAAATAAAAAAATATAAAGGGCTGGAGGGTGTTTCTCAATTGTAAGGCAAGCCTAGGTTCAATTTCCTACACTGAAAAAGAAAAACTGGCAAAGGATAGACATGGTATTAAACACACACACACACACACACACACACACACATACACACTTGATTAACAAACAAAAGAAAGAGATGGTCAGTCTTGCTGTAATCAGGAATCAGGGAAATGCAGGTTAAGCCCATTGTAAGATACTATTTTATATTTATCTGGTTAATAAAACTGACAGTACTGAGTGTTGGAGAATACAGTTAATTCTGCTACCACATTTATTGTGAAGATGTGAATCTGATTTAATTGGTATATTAAGGAATAATTTGAGCATAACATGAATTTTGTATTTGATTATGCGTAATTTCATCCTGAGAAATACCAGGTAACCGCACAAAATTTTATCCAGTGTTTCTGAGCTGTACAGGAACACACAAAACACCCAAATCTCCACCCTGGATTAGCTTTCTCAGTCCAAGAGTGTTTTAGCTACATCCATCCACACTTGGTAACCATGTGTCCAATTCCAGAGAACCTTCCCTTCATCACTACTCTACAATTCACAAGCTACAGCCCTTCCAACACCCCTTCCACCTGTAATCACCAGGTCTCTTTAGAGAGAAACTAGTATTATATTTGCTGTAATACTTACATGTTTCTTAACTGTTTTTTCTGTTTGTTTATTTGTTTGTTTCTTTGGCATTCACTTTGGAAAATAATTTGTCAGTAGCTTGTAAAGCTGAACACTGACATACCTTTTAATTCAGCAATTCTACTCTGACATAAACAGCTGAAAGAAAGTACTGCACATGAGTATCAAGAGAGAGGTTAAGGATAGTCACAGAATGAATATTTGTGAGGCAGCAAAATCCATGTTCATAGCAGCTCAATTTACAATAGCTAGATTATGGAACCAACCCAGATACCCCTCACTGGATGAATGGATCCAAAATCTGTGGTACATATATATACCATGGAGTTCTACACAGCAATTAGAAACAATGATATTGCAGCCTTTGAAGGTAAATGGATGGCGATGGAATAAATAATGTTGAGTGAAGTTAGCCTAACCCAGAGTGTCAAGGGCCAAATGTCTTCACTCATCTGTGGAGGCTGGAGCTAAACCCAGGCCTGTGTGAAAGATGGTCAACTCTTATGTATTAGAGTTAGCAAAGGTGTCGTAACACATAACCTTGGGCATTTGTAGTGATGTATTGGGTAGGAGGGGGGAGAGGGAGGGGTAAAAGTGGGAGAATAGGGTGGACTCTAGGAGATAAATTGAATTTTAAGAATACATAATATCATATTGTTTCGTTGGATGTGTTTTTGACTGTACAATAACTAAATTTCTTAATAAAATAAATAAATATTTGTGATGGCAAAAAAATTTACAAGTACTGAAAGAATGACAATAATGAAATGTAACGTAGTCACAATAAAATATTACATGGTGACAGAATGAAGAACTGCAGGTGGAAAAAAGGGAAATCATAGGAGACTCTAAGGAGCCTGATGCCAGTTCATAAATTTCAAAGACAAGCAAAATTAAGTAATGCATCGTTGGGGCTGGAGCAGTGGCTTGGCAGTTATGGCGCTTGCTTTGCATGCATGAGTCCGCAGGTTTGAACCCCAGCACCACGTATACAATGAAGTATGGCAGCAACAAAGGCCAATGAAAAACTAAATAAAATTGATTCTGTCTTTCTCTCTCTCTCTCTCTCACTGTCCCTCTCTCTTTAAAAAAAAATAATAATGCATTGTTTAGATGTGTGTGTGTGTGTGTGTGTGTGATGTGTAACTTTAAGACAAAATAAAGCCAGGTAATTATAAATACAAAATTCAGGATGGTGGTTACCTCTGAAAAAGAGACCAAAAAGTCGGGTAAGGGAGAACATTCAAGTAGCAATAATTGTTACTGGAAATTTCTAGTTCTTTTTTAAAATTTTTTATTAAGGAGTTGAGTTATTGTATAATAATAAATGCATAAAAAGTAACAATACGATATGCATTTGTTCTTAGGGAAATTTCTAGTTCTTGAGCTAACTTTATAGATTTGTAGTGATCTAATTTTGTTTAATTGAGATCCAAATACAAAACATCAGGAAAACACATTCTCATAATTAAAGGAAACAGCAAATTTTAATGCTTTCAAATATAATTAAAATTTATTTTTAACAATTATAGATAAAAGTACTTTAAAGCAATGGGAAAAAATCATCTTTATCATAGTAAGATGGTAGCATTTATTTTTAGCTGATTAAAATTTGGAAATGTTCCATTATAAGGCATTGCCTAAATTTTAATATTGGGAGAATTGATTCACATAAAAGCCACTTTTCAAATTATGCCCTCTATCTTTTCTTTTTCCCTTTAAGAAAATTTTCAGTAGGCCATAAGGTAAGAAATAAGCACAAAATATCAACGCATCCATTAGAAAAGAAACTGAAATTATAGCCTGAAGGGAAGAAGGAGCTGAGTCATTCCCAGAAGGATGAACTCCAAGCTTTCACAGATGCAATTTCCTCCCCCTTAATTTGTCAATTTCACGGCCATCCATTAAGAAGTCAGAATGTCTGTGTTCAGCAAGTCCTCCAATACAGGTGTGCGGTGCGGCACCTGTAATGTGCAGCCTGTTTACTTTGCAAGAATTTTGTGCATAGCATTATTTCTGGTGTCTCTGGAAAGAGTCTTTGATCAAATTCATTCAGGTACTAACTTGCCTTAAGTCTGCTGCTGAAGTGCAGATACCTAAGGTCTCCTTTTAGGCCCATTTCCTAGACCACACACACAGGACAAAAGTAGATCCTAGCAGACCATGAACATGTAAGTACCAGGTCCCATTGCGCTCAGTATCCCTACATCCTGGCACATTATTGATGAGAGCGGGTGTTGAAGGCAAAATGAAATCCTGTCTCTGGTACATAAATAGGGCTCCTCAGACCATGTAAGCCCTGTGCCTAACTCAGGGGTGGGTGAGTCAAAGACCTGCATTCTGGTCCCAGTGGACACAACCTCAGAATCTGAGCTTAGACAAGTCAGTTGATAACTCTGGGCCTCAGTTTTACTATCTGTTTAATGAGGTGTTTGCTCTTAATATTCATTTGAGTGCCCCATAAGTCTGTTTCCAACCCTAGAATTCAGTGAGTTAAATCCTACTGATGCAATCCGCTCCCATCAGCTAATCAGTCAACAAACAGGGAAGCGTACCTTATCAGATACCATGTGAGGCACTGTGAGGTGACACTAAAAGATTGGACATATTTCTTTTCTTTTCTTTCCTAAAAGAGAGAGTGACAGTGAGAGAGAGAGAGAGAGAGAGAGAATCAATTTTATTTAATTTTTCATGTGGCTTTCATTGCTCCAACACTTTGTTTATATGTAGTGCTGGGGTTCAAACCCATGTCCCCACACATGCCAGGCAAGCACCATAACTGCCGAGCCACAGCTCCAGTCCCTAGACTTAGTTCTTATGCCCAGAATTTACATGGAAATGCAAAGGACCTACATTAGCCAATACAATTTTGAAAAATAACAGAGCTGGAAGCCTAAGTCTTGATAAATAAGTCTTGAACTTACAGTATTTAGGTTTGAGACGTAATATATAGCCATAGCAACCAAAATAATGTGATGTTTGCCTAAGGATAGACATATACAGAGTAACAGAGCAGAAGAAGTTCCAAAGGTAACCATGAATACATCAACTATCAATTGATTTTCAACAAAGGTGCCAAGAAAATTCATGGGTAAAAGACAGTTTTTTGAAAAATGATACTGGAGAGAGAGATAGGAGTCTGAGAACAAACTTAACCCTTATCTCACACCGTATAACCAAATTCACTCAAGAAGGATAATAAATGATTAGACTTAAATTTAAGAGTCAAACTTATAAAACTTCTCATAGAAAACATATGGGAAAATCTTTATGCTCTTGAATTACAAAGAAAATTTTAAGTGGGGGATAAAAACAAATAATCAAAGAAAAATTCATAGATTAGTTGTTTCTCCAAAGATGTCTGAGTGGCCAACAGCACATGAAAAGAGGCCCAAAATCGTCTTTCATTAGGAAAAAAGAAATTCAAAACCACAATGAGATATAAACAACACCCACAAGGTGGGAGAATGACTACTATAAAAAAAACCTGAAAATAAAAGTAGTTGTCGATACAGAGAAACCGGAACCCTTGTGCACCATTGGTGGGAATGAAAAATGTGCAACCACCGTGAAAAACACTACGGCATTTCTTCAAAAGAGTAAGCAGAATTCCCACACAATCCAGCAGTTCCACTCTGCATGTACTCCTGAAGAACTGAATGCAGGGTCATCAGGAGACATCTGTACACCCACGTTCACAGCCGCATCATTCACAATAACCAAACGGTGGAGGCGGTACAAATGCCCATCACTGATGAATCAATAAACATGTGAAGGAGAATATAAGGGAATATTTTCATCCCCAAGGAGAAAGAAAATTCCTACACAGACTACCACATGGAGGAACCTCGAGGACATTGCGTTAAGTGAAATAAGCCAGTCACTAAGGACAAATACTGTATGATTCCATTCTTGTGACGTTCCTAGAGTAGCCAAATTCAGAGACAGAAAGTAGAATGATGATTGTCAGGGACTGGGGGAGGAAAAGTTATTTAATAAGTATAGAGTCTCCATTTGGCAGGATGAAAAGTTCTAGAGATTGGCTGCACAAAAATGTGAGTATACCTCATAGCACTAAACTGTACACTTAAAAATCATTAAGATGGTAAACTTTATGTGTATTTTTCCTCAATTAAAAAACAATCACCAGGACTGGAGCGGTGGCTCAGCAGTTACGGCGCTTGCCCTGCATGTGCAAGTATGTGAGTTCAAACCCCAGCACCACGTACACAGCAAAGTCTTGGAGCAACGAAAGCCACATGAAAAACTAAATAAAATTGTCTCTCTCTCTCTCTCTCTCTCACTCACTATCCCTCTCTCTTTAAAAACAAAACCAAAGACAATCACCAATGAGTGGGCTCAGATAGGAGCTAAGAATTCAGAAGGAGACAAGACCATCTCATGTGACTTTACAGGTTGTCTTGCAGTAGGGCATCTAGCCATGGTTTGAAATCCAACCTGCATTCTGTTTTCCAAGCCAAACACAGGAAGGAGGGAAGGAAAGAAGGGAGGGAGG